>JASAMX010030266.1:0-30221 GCA_030248175.1 Microlaimidae sp. YZB2_3 | reverse complement strand
ATTGAAAATAATTTTTTTTGGAGAAAATAAAATATTTTTTCGGAAAAGGAAAAGAGTTTTTCAAAAAAGGGCGGGCTGTTTCGGCATGAAGAGGCGGAAAAAGTGACGGGATTGGTTTGATTGCGCAGATGGCCCTTTTAAATTTCGCGCGCGCGGATATGGGGTGTGGATCGACGCTGATTGGCCGTCGCACGCAGCGAGAGGCCTTCGCGCTGATTTTGAATTTCGTTCTTATGGACACTCGTGGTACATTTGCGAATGACGCCATTAGTATGATTAGACTGCATATAACTTTTAAAATGTTGAAAATACATAGCAAGTATATAAATAGGCAGGGCAAAACAGGCCCAGTTTTGACTATTATATTAAATTTATCTTATCGTAGGGCATTTTAATTTTGATAACTGCTTTTTTGCCTTTATATGCGTTGATATGTTACCAATTAAGTTGTTAAGTGGGTAGGTAGTATGCAATGTTTTTATGTGATTCTTGGTACAGGATTGTAGAGATTAACACGCATATATGAGGTTTATTTGGACAAAGGCCACTTGTACATATGCAATATAATATAATGTTGGCGTAATTGTACCACATTAAATAAACACAAAAATGCCGGGTTGTGACACGGCACTTGATCTGTGATTTTGTGCCTTATATGAGCCAAAATTTTAAGGTGTTTAGAGTTAAAAATAAAAATAAAAACCTTGGTGGTTTTTACAGGTAAAATAGAAATGAAAACAACAGAAAACCGTAGGTATCGAAGTGATATTACAAAGCGGCAAATATAAACAAATAGCATTTTGTTTTTTAAAAAAATAGCATTTTGTTTTTAAAAAAAATAGCTGTGTACATATTTAATTACACATTTCGTGTGTAACTTGAATGGATAAACACAACAGTGTACCAAAATTTAAAGCATAAAATTAAAATCCCAGGCAGTATGGTTTACAAGGTTATGTATAAGCAGAAAGAATTATTAAAAGTGTATGTATTTGCACGACATTTATGCCTATTGTTAATTTGATCAATGACAGTTTTATAAATTCATAAAATAATAATTTAATTATATATAATATAAGTGTTACGAACCGATCAGTCGAACTTCCTGAGGAATTCTCAGTATTTTGTGGCTGGTTTGTTTTTTACTTTTTTGTCAGTAAACCAGTCTTGCTATCATATTACCGTTGTAACATAATATTTTTATATTATTTATTTTTTTTGATTGATGAATAGTTTAACTTAAATAAAGTATTTTATTTTTAAATTATTTGGGTGTGTGCGGTAATTTGTTAGCTTATGTTGCCTACTGAAGTTCACGTACAGATTAAAATTAAAACGGCCGAAGTTTTATAACCATAAGATTGTTTGACGATTCGGCTTAGGGTGAACTAACTTTTGCGATTATAGAGTTTGTTTAAATACGTTAAAAGGCGATATGCATCTAAAATGGTATTACCGCCACCGAAGCAGTGAAATGTGTGAACGGTGCTTCTCAAATTTGCAAGGAGAAAGTATTGCTGAGTGCCCAGCCAGGCACATTTAAGCCAGCCGAGGCCGTTTTGCCTATAGACAAATGCGGTACCACTGATAGCAACCAAAATTCACTCATGCAAACTTGGAAGATATCCATTTACCATATTTATCACATGCTTTTTTACAGTGTTAGTGCAGGTACCTTATTGGATAACCGAAGTCATCGACAAGGGCCATTTAATTGCATGTTGCCTTATGTAAGGATTGTAAAACCGGAAGGCTTGAATCACTGCTTAAAATTGCACTCGGTTGGTCGCAATTATTTTGAGATCAATAAGTTTTGTACGACTAAAAATTGTTGTGTTTTTATAGAGCAAAACATATAATTCCTTAAGATTTATTATATGATGCTTCCACGGCTTGGGTTTTTGCATCTGAATGTTTGCGTTATTTCACTGTTTTGTTGGGAATGTTCTTAGGGTTATCGGATAATGCTAATGAGGGCGCGCCATTAGGATGACCGTAAATTCTTTTTATTTCTTATTGTTATTTATTTAGAAATTTCATGCTCATATGGAACTCGCGTGATTGTTGTCTTCCAAAACTCGAGCATTTTAAGCACTTGTGGAAACAAAGCATGTCTTTGAGTGCATACCAAAAAATTCAAGCCTGAACGTATTTTGTGACGTTTCCGTTTTACTTTTGCTTTTATTCTGTGACATAATACGCAAAAGACAATAGTTTACACAAAATCGTAGTGCAACCATACACAGCTAGTTTTTTCAAAGTTAGATTATTCGTTCAAGGTTAAATGTGAAAATATTACTTGTCACTTTTGTGAAGCCTGAAATACAAGTCGCTTTTAGCCGTTATTTTTATGTAGCTACTTTTATCTCTTGTTAGACAAAAAGTAGACGATCTTTATTTGGCATTAAGAAATAGACCATTAATTATTTATTTTTCATGTTTGATAGCTTATTTTGAAGCTTTCACAATACTGCGTTGCGTCACAAAAGTTTCACTGTACAAAAGTAGTTTTTTACTTAATTAAATCAGTTTTAAAAAAAAAATGGAAAATTGCCGAAATTAAATGTGTGCATTTAATTTCGGCACTTTACAAACAATCGATTGTTTCTCAGTCTAAAAATCATCATTTTTTTTAAAAGACTATCATTATCTCCAGACAGTTTTCTTTAATTTAAGCTTCTACTTGTTGTTCAACGTCTAACTGGCAAAACGTTGCAGCTGAAATGCCAAATGATATCAAAATGAGCAAAATTTAGGAAAAAAGTGTATTTAATTTCGGCACTTTTTAAAAGGACCCCCTTAATCGAATATAAATGCAGTGCTATGACCCGTACACATTTCAAAGTTGTCTTTTAACTATTTACAACTTCAATTTAACACCCGACCACTTATTCAACCCGTTTTTACCTACAGCAATATGTGTGCCGAAATTACACTATTTTATTTTATAACGATTGCTCACCACAGACGCAACGTAGAACCACGGGGACTAAAAATTCAGAAAATAGACTAAATTTTACCAGGACAGTTTAATTTTTAAACCAATTTATTGCGTAATCATGAAATGCCCATGTTCTAAAAACGAGTAACAAATGCACTACCCTGACCCAGTTCGAAGTTCTATGAATACTAGTTGATAGTCTTTTCGTTTCAGTTTTTTTTTCTTTTAATTTTTATTTTTGTCTAATGCTACATAATAAATACGAAATAACTCGTTTAATTCGGTCAACTCGTTTAAATTAATTGGACAAATTATATACATATCCATACACAAGATTAACTTTATAATGAGCTAGTTTATTTTTAAAAATACTCAAAACAAAAGTCGGCCTTCCATGGAATGGAATCTAAAAAGAATTATCTAGAGGAAACGGTAAGATCGCCAGCATAGGTGAGTAAGGGGGTTATACCCCCAAAAAATCTCGAAACTGCCAACTCCCCCCCCCTAAAAAATTTGGTGGTAGGCAGGCCGGACACCCTCCCTCCCCTAAAATTTGGTGGTCTTCCAGTATTATATAAAAACGCTAAAAATAGGGTGCTTGGGTTGGAGTATACCCCGAAAAAATTTTGGCACACCCCTCCCCCAATTTTCGGGAGTAATAATCTGGGAATAAAAATAATCTGGGAGTGTGGTCACCAAGGAGAGTAATCCAAACTTTCAGAAGAGGTCAACCTAGCTTGTCCTAGCGCCTTTCCTTTGCATAATCTGCATGAGGAAGATAAGTTTCAGGGAAAACAACAATAACAGGTTTAAATTTTTCAAAGATATTGCCCCCTCCCCCTTAAATTGCCCACTTATGTCGGTTGGAAATACGCGATGGTTTGTTTTTTTGTCGAAAAAAAAAGCGAATTAGAAAATTTAAAAAGAAAAAAACCCTTTTTTTGTAATATTTCAGTGATGTTAATGTCAAAAGATGTTAATGTCAAATGTAAAAAGTGATATTCTGGTATTAAAAGGGTGTAAAAACATGAATTTGCGTTAAAAATTCGCGTTTAGGAAGAAACTTAGTATAAAAAAGAGGGAGGTCATGGCAGGGGTAAAAAATTCTAAAATTTTAGGGAGGGGGGCTCCTGGATTTCGTTCTAGGAGACCACCAAACTTTCGAGGCTACGGTGGGGTGGACCCCACCCTATCCCCCCTTGTTGATCTGTCTGGAGGACGAGAGTCTTCCAGCAGGTTGAAGGGATTGTCAGGGGAGTCCGGGAGCCAGAATGCCATGGGGGGAGAAAATGTTTAGTTTAAGGCACTAAAATAAACTAGAAATTTTATATCTAGATGATAATAATTACAAATATTAAGAGTTTTTATCCCTGTACGTTGAAAACATTCGTTTAAAACGTTAATAAAAGGTTGACAGAGTAAGGTTGACAGAGTTTATAGTAGTTTTATTAAACATGCATGCGTTAACTATTGAAAGGCATAATCGATTTGAAACCTTAAAACTAAGATAAATTGGCAATGTAAACTACCACGAAGCGGGGAAAATTTGGTTTTTTGACTATTAATATGCTTCTGGAAGGCATTAGGAAAGTTTGTGTATTAATATAAACGAAAATTTTTCTATTTCCCAAAATTCAAAAAACGTAAGAAAAAATCCGATTTCACCAGATTTCAAAGGGGTGGGGGGCGGCTGCCCCCCCGGGCACGCCACTGCATAAAACCTATGTAATAATTATATACATACTTGGGCACGGGGAGTTAACCCCGCAAACTCTGAGATGGGGCATTTAATCCCCCCTTCCACTCAGAAGTAAGGAAGGGGGGAGAAAAGGTTTACCTACCCAAGTTTAGAAAAATGAAGAAACAGATGTCTTTAAAATGACTTCTAACCATAGGTGAGAAAGGGGGGGGGCAGGGTGGGGTCCACCCCCTCCCTAGCCTCGAAATTTTGGGGCCCCCCTAGACGAAAATCTAGAGGGGGCCTCCCCCCTCCCCCCAAATTTCCGAATTTTTTACCCCTGACCCCCCTCTAGATTTTGAAATCTGACCCCCCCCTCCCCTCTCGGGAAAATTTTAGGTACCTTTTTTATACTAAATTTTCTTTCAAAAACGTGAATTTTCATCACATATTCATGCTTTTACACCCTTTTTATACATGAATATGGCTTTTTATTCAATAAAATGTAGTATTATCCTATAAAAAGAACAATTATTAAAGTTATTATGGTTTAAAACTGTTTTGCTTTGGACACCGGACCCCACCTGACCCCCCTCTAGATTTCAAAATTTCGCACCCCGGGTCGACCCCCCCTAAAAAGCTAGGGGGGTCCGGACCCCCCTGGGACCCCCCTCCTAGAATTCAAAATTCGATTTACCCCAGGTAACCACCCCCCCTAGCTTCCCCGACCGTGCTCACCTATGCTTCTAACTGCCCCCAAACTTAGGTTTTAAGGTCAAAATAAAAGCAATAAGGGCTTTTTGGCTTAAAATTAGGGTTTGTTTTTACCTATTTTTTTAAAAATCAAAAAACGATATAGGTAAAATACAATCCAGAAAAAAAGGTAAAAAATACGTTTCTCGGATTTTAACCTCTCCCCTCTCTAATTCCAGGCTTAAGCCCAACCTCCCCCCCCACTCCGACCAACTTGCCCATGTATAGCCTCCCCCTCCCTCAAATCCGAGAGACTGCCCCCTATGGGGTTAATGATAGTACCAAAAAATATTATAGTGATGCGGCAATTTATTTGCCAAGCAGGAAAAAATTTAAAGTTTAGACATCTAAAGGAATGAAGCCAGTGCTTCCAACAACCCCAGCTTTATTTCGCATGTCCATTTTCACAAACTTATGCCGATCCCAATTTTTGCTTCGATTTAAGAGATTCTCCCCCATTTTTATCCCTGAAAGAAAAAAAAACATTGCATAGGTAGTTTCGGAAGCACTGCAGAAGCTCATCCCTGCAGTCCTTGCCTCATCAGACCACACCGCATAATATTTTAGAATTTGAACCAAAATTTTACATAGTATTTGAAAATAATTTTCTAATAGAACTGTGTCTGTTTCTGATAAAAAAATTTTAGTGAGCAAGAAAGATGCGGTTGATGGTGACTACCGAGCAAAAAATATGTTTCCAAAATTATTTTATATACAAATAAAATAAACAAAAATACTACCGCTTTATTACGTTTAAAACAAGTTACTGTATCTCAATTTTTCATAAGTCCTTAAATCTTCCGGATCAGGCGGGAGTACCGCAGCAGTCTGTCCAATCACTAATATTTTCCACTTAAAAATCTAAAAATAAAACAATTACAGCAAATATAATAGCTATAAAAAACGTTTTTACTGTGGTGCAGTGTACAGACAGACCCATATCGTTGGTACACAAGCTTTCAAAGAAAAAAGAATAATTGCTCCAGAATTAGACTTTTTGGTTCCCGGTTCATGATACTCATCGTTCATAAACATAAAAAATTGTAGAAAAATTTTTTGACGGATTTTTTTGTTTTTACCGTTTTTTGACAGGTTTTGCATATTTCGGAAAACTTATTTTTTGTTCGAAATATTTTCTATGCCATTTTTTAACTAGAGATTTACTCTGCATTTCTTTTTCTAAAACATTACTTTATGTGGGTACAAGTACTAAACGTGTACCAAAAATCAGTTTGAGAATTCCACCCAACAAACATAAATAAAAAACAAGTTTCTAGATCAATTCTGACCTTGGGATCTTAATTTTGGGCATTAAAAAGTGATTAAATTACCCTTTGAGAAAATAAATTGTGTTTTATTTATAGTCAAAAAATGACCCCTTTTTTGAAGGTACATTTTAGGCTCTCAAGAAATTTTTTTATATAGTGCTTGAACCAGTATAAATAAATATTTGTTAGATTTCCGAGTGTCTGGCGGTTCCAAAAATATTTTTACTTTTTTTCTGGTCTTCACCAATTTTGTATAGCAACCACTTAAAAATGTCTCGAAATTCAGTCGTGAAAAAAATGAGAATTTAAAAAAATGTGATAATTTAATAAAAATGCCTCATAATACAATTTAGCTTAATTTTTAGGCTTTGCTAAGGCTTAGAAAAAATAAATCCGATTAAAAATAAGCTTTATTTAGGTTGTTAAACAAAAACAAATTTTTTGTCCATATTTTTGGTGGTCCATGTTACTATTAAATTTTTAATTTTTTTGAAAATTTTTAGATTCTTTGGACTTCCAGGAATGTAAAAACACAGTTTTTATTTTAATTTAGCAGTTAATTTAAATTTTTTCTAAACAGTAAAAATTGTTTACCCAAAATATTGTCATTTTTCGCCTATATTTTACGCCATATTATCAAAAATCGTGTTTCAATCATTTTTTAAAGTTTAAAATCGAAATCTTCAGGTCAGGCTTGACATTAAAACATGTTTTTATTTAGTATTTGTAGCGTGAAAATCTCTTATCGATTTTTGGTACACGTTTAGTACCTGTACCCTTTATGTGCTCCTCGGAGCCCTCCCATTTATTTTCCAGAAAAAAGCATTGCTCAAGCAGTTTCGGAAGCACTGAAGGAGCTCATCCCTAAAGTGCTTACCTCGTCAGACCAGTCCGCATAATGTTTTAGATTTCAAAAAATGATTTGGTCAGTATTAAAAAATATTACTTTGATAGAGATTAAATTTTTGTAGATAAATAAGGATTTATTGTGAACATTAATTTTAGTGAGCAAGAAAATTGCGGTTATCTGGTGACTACTGGGCAAAACTGTTATATTTTAGTTTTTTTTTATTATTTCAATTAAAACTTTTTACTACATTAAATTTTGGAAAAAATTTTCTAATATCTAAAAACGAGTCACAGTGTTCATCATAAAATTTTATTTTTTTTGTTGGAAAAATTCCTTCGTTAAGATATATTTACAATATTTTGTTCTACCACTTTTAACACATGTTTGCAACTATTCAATAGACAATTAAAAGTTTATCTGTTTTTTATACAAATAATTCCTCTAAATTTTGTGTTTTATATCTTTTTTTATCGTTTAATGAAATTTTAACACACTTAGCACGGGGTACACGGAAAACTACTGTAACTTGTCCGGATAAACTAACACCGTGTAAACACGCAAAAATACCGTAGTTTACACGGTGTATACACCGAATACACTAACACGGTGTATACACCGTGTATACCCCTCTTTGTGAATTCCGGCCGGGGGGGGGGGTTTGGGTGGTGTGTTTGTGGTTGTTTTTTTTTTGGGTTTTGGTTTTGTTTGTTTTTAAGTTTTCTCTGCCGCGGCTCTAAAGTCCCGGGTCCGCTTTTCCGAGTCCCCAGCTCTAAAGATACCCTCGGCTCGAAGTTCCCAAACCGTGCGCGGAAATTCGTGCGCTAACTTTATATACGTAGATCACGATCGTGTTTCACTCGACAAAATTGGCAAGCACTAAAAGACACCTACCACACCTACTACACCTACTACACCGACCGACCTAAGCAACCTAAGCAAAACCTCAAAATCAAACAAAACATTAAATTTAGCTTGATTTTAAGGTTTTGCTTAGGTTGCTTAGGGAAATTTTTAGTAACAAGACTTTCCCATCGTCAAGTCCGTGGGTGAAATGGTGTGGTTGGTGTCTTTTAGGTATCGGGGAAAGTCCCAACTGAGGAAAGTCCCACGTGGAAAGTCCCACCAATCGATGAACTCCCACCGTAGAAATGTGGAATACGTTTGCAAAACCGGTGTTAAACCCGATATTTTAACAACCGAAAATAATAAATGCATTAATGAATGATAAATGGAATTATGCTTTTGTAAACGTACTTTCAAAAATGCAGTTTCCACCCAATGAGAATTTTTTTTTGATTTTTGGGTTTTGCTTAGGCTTAGGAAAAAATAAGTTTTTCTCTTTCGTTTAAAAAGCATCATTAAATACAATTTACCATAATACATTTTGCTTGATTTTTAGGTTTTGCTTGGCTTAGGTACTCGTTTTTTGAATAAAGAATTTAATAAAAGTTTCCATGATAAAAATTTTGCTTGATTTTTGGCTTTTGCTTGGCTTAGATAAAAAAGGTTTTCATAGATTGTTTCATTCGAAAAATAGGAAAACTTGTCTTTTGAAAAGTGCGTTTTACAAAATCACATCCAAGAAGACGAGTTTTCCGTATTTACGCTATATTTTTATTAATTATAGTGTTAATTGACTAAAAAATAAAATGGTGTTTGTTGCAAACGTATTTTTTGATTCTGTTGGGACTTTCCACTAACTGTTGGGAGATTCCACAGTTGGGAGATTCACCCTTTTTGTTGGGAGATTGCTCGGAACCGTCTTTTAGTGCTTGCCACAAAATTTCACTTGACTTTTCGTCGAAGCTATGCTTATGTGTTCCTAAGCCTAAGCGAAACCTAAAAAACAACCTAAACTTTTCCGCGCAGCTTTTTGATAAAGTTTAGGTTGTTTTTCAGGTTTCGCTTAGGCTTAGGAACTTGCAGGCTTAACCTTCGACCGAAAAGTCGAGTGAAATTTTGTCGATTGAAACAGCGTTAGCCATTGATCTCTAGCGCAGCGCAACACCCACTGGAAAAATTCTTTTCGTGTGTGCTGCCCATCGTACAACTTTTTTGATTATGTTGTGATTTTTATCTACAAACTGAAGATTTTAATTATTTTGTGTTTTGGAAATGCCCCCTGCCTGGCTTAAAACGCGTAAATTGCGTAATGGCTTAAAACGCGTAAAAAACGTAAACAAGCTTATAAATGCTTTAAAACTCTGTAAAATTAAAATAAGACTTTATTGCAATTTATAAATTTTTATTTTTAATTCTTTTAATAATAATGTGTTTATATATTCTTATTATTTGATTAGAAATCAGAAACCCGGGGTAGACTAGTTTAAAATCCAGAGGGGGGTCAGGGAGGTGGGGCATGGGCGTAGCCAGTGGGGATCTAGGGGGTCTAGACCCCCCTTTTGGATCGGCAAAGGGAAAAATTTGGAGTTTAGACCCCTTTTGGGTCGCCAGAGATAAAAATTTGGGGGGGGTCTAGAATGATCATTTGTAAAAAATTTTTTCGCGCTTCGCTCAGCGCTCTATTAATTATATAGTCTCCACATGTAATTTTGTATTACTTTGTTTTGTAATCTTGGTATGACCACGCTAGACCCACCCCATTCTTAATGTTTTAATTGGTCTACACTTCCAAATTTGTGTTACTCTGTTTTTTAATCTTGATACGACCACGCTGGACGGTAGATTGTTATATAGTGGTATTAAAAATTTAAAGGTTAGAAGTAATTTTAAAAACATTTTTTGGTACTTTGCATTGCTCAGCTGAAATTCATTGTACTCATTTTTCAGTTGTAATGTTTTGGAAATCGAAAATTTTAAGGTATCAAATTGTTCGTAAAAATTTTTTATTTGTTTTATAGACTTATTTTTATTGAATAATAGGAAAAAAAAGTTTATGACATAAACGGTAGGATTCCCATACGCGTCCCAAAATTCGATTTGACCGACCCTAAAGTAAAATACACTTATAAAACATCTTCATACCCAAAATCGGACCCGTAGACTTGATTTTTGTGGCTATTTTTGAGATTTGAGCTTATTATCATTAGGAGTTATAAGCCGATTTATACCCAACAATTGCCCTATTTTGTCATGTACAATTTATGTTATTAAGAAATGTTATTTATTAAGCCTTTAATCAAACTAATATTATTTTTTACCAAGTGTCTGGCAGTTACAAATATACTTTTATTTTTTTAACGGTAACAACCAATTTGTTATAATAACCGTTCAAATACCCATAAAATTTTAGTTGTGAAAAAATTCACATTTTTGAAAAACAACTTATTTTAATAAAAATCAATTATATTACAATTTTGTTTGATTTTTAGGTTTTGCTTAGGCTTAGGAACAATAAATTGGTGAAAAACTAAGTTAAAATTAGCGTTTAAAGCCAAAAAATTTTTTTGTTCATGTTTTTTGTGGTCCATGTAACTTTCGAATTTTTAATTTTTTTGAAAATTTTTGAGTTCCTCAGACTTCTAGTATTGTTAAAACATAGTTTTTAATTTAATTTGTGTGTTCACATTTTTTTTTATTACCATCATAAATTGCATACGCTGAAAAAGGTCATTTTTTGGGTATAAATTGGTTCATAACTCTTTTCGATAAACTCAAATCTTAAAAATAATCATAAAAACAAAGTCTGAGTGTCCGATTTGTTGTACAAAGATGTTTTATATCTGTATTTTACTTAGAATCGGTCAAATTGAATTTTGGGACGCGTATAGGAATCGTACCGACATAAACAAGGTAATGAACACTCAGCGCGAAGCGCGGAAAATTTTTTTGTCCTTTTATAACGCTTAAAAATTTTTCTCCAGGAGGCGAATTTGGGGGGAGTGGTGTCGCCGGGTACCCCAAATTTAGGGAGGGGTGTCAGCAAAATCCAAAATTTTGGTGGTATAACCCCCCAACCCCCCCCCCCCTCTGCCCACTTATGGGTATACTCCTCCCCAAAATCTGGGAAGCTTCCCTCCTATCTATAACCATAAAATAACCCTGATACCATAGGATACCCGGGGTATAACCATAAAATAACCCTGATACCATAGGATACCCGGGGTATATAGTCGCCGCTTTTGTTAATCTCGGTTATGATGACCATAGGTGTTTTTTTGGGGGGGTGGGGGTTGTTTGTGGGGTGTTGGTGGGGTGGGGGGGGGGACGTTTTTTTTTTTTCAAGCTCAAAATGTGGCGGTACTGTACTGACTATGCCGGCATAATTAGTTCTAATGGTGAAATTAGTTTAATCAAAACAAAAGTATTTAATTATATTCAGTTTAAGGTTTACCAACATAATAATTTTGTTTTATTTCCTCTAGTTTTTTTTGAATGTGAAAGTAACTTCTTTTTCATCATCTGCGCTATCATTCAATTCAAACGTGGCGATAGTCGTTTGCAACAACAGATTCTATTATAATTTCTCAAAAACTCGTACAAAAAAGCAATGAAATTTAATCCTTGTTTGTGCTGGATTGAACAAGGAAAAGCAGCAGAAAAGCCATCTAAAGTCAGTTCATAATTTTAAAATTTATAAAATGCTTAATTTATGCGGTTTTAATCGTAAAATCATTGGTAAAGTTTTAACTTTTGGTCGCAACTTTGTATAAGTGCGGCTGCTGGTGTCAGAGCATATTAAAAAAAAATTTAAGAAAATTTTTATGTTTTTTAAAAATCTCAAAAGTAATGTGACAAATTAGTTTTTTGTAAGTTAAATTAGATTTTGATGAATTCATGAAAATGTAAAGTCCTTTGCTTGTTAAAAACATGAAAATAACTACCTATCAAAAAGTGGGCAGTGGTGGAGGAGTAGGGGCATAGGTGGGTAGGGTGGGGTTGGGGGTTAAACGACCCCCCAAAAATTCCGATTATTTATAGGAAACACCCCTAAAATTTGGGGGTACCCCGGACACCCCCCTTAAAATTTGGGGGTCTCAGTACTAAAAACGCTAAAAATAGGGTATTTGAGTTATACCCAAAAAATTTTTAGGACACCCCCCCAAATTTCGGGGGTCGGGTATACCTCTCCCAAAATCCGGGAGGCTGCCCACTTATGGTTAGGGCTATAGGTGGGCAGCCTTCCGGAGCCGAGCCTTTTTTGGGGATATACCCGACCCCCAAAATTTGGCGGGGTCTCTCAATTTTTTTTGGGGGTATATCTCAAATACCCCATTTTTAGCGTTTTTAGTACTGGGACCCCCTAATTTTAGGGGGGTGGTGTCCGGGATACCCCCAAATTTTAGGGGGGCATAGATGAACACGGTCACCAAAGTTAGGGAAGGTGTTTACCCTGAGTAAATGACATTTCAAACTCTAGGAGGGGGGTCCTAGGGGAGTTGAACCCCCTGGCGTTCTAGGAGGGTCAACCCGGTGTGGAAGATTTTGAAACCTAGAGGAGAGTCAGGTGAGGTCCAATGTCCGAAGCAAAATACTTTTAAAAACCATTATATAAAGGTTTAATAATAGTTGTTTATAAGATAATACCATATTTTATTGAAGAATATTCTGGTATAAAAAGGGTGTAAAATATGAATTTGTGCTAAAAATTTACGTTTTTGGAAGAAAATTCAGTATAAAAAGTATTAAAATTTTATAGAGAGGGGAGGGGGTGGGTCAGATTTAAAAATCTAAAGGGGGATCAGGGGTAAAAAATTCCAAAATTTGGGGGGAGGGGGGCTCCTGATTTTTTAGCCGTGGGGGGGGGGGGGCAAAATTTCAAGGCTAGATGTGGACCCATAGGCGAGGGGTGGGTCCATAGGTGGGCAGCCTCCCGGATTTTGGGGGTATACCCGACCTTCAAAATTGGAGGGGGGATGTCCCCAAAATTTTTTTGGGGTATACCTCAAATACTCTATTTTTAGCGTTTTTAGTACTGGGACCTCCCAAATTTAAGAGGGGGGGGGGTGTCCCCGGGTATCCCCAAATTTCAGAGAGAGAGAGAGAGAGAGAGGGGGGGGGTTTTCGGCAATAATCGGAATTTTTTTCGGGGGGGGGGAAATCTATAGGTGGGCAGTCTTTCGGATTTTAAGGGGGGCGTCCGGCAAGACCCAAATTTTGAGGGGGGGTGTACCCAATATTTGCGCGCTGCCTTAAAATGGGCTTAAAACGCGTAAAAAAACGTGAAACACACTTACAAATGCTTTAAAACTGTGTAAAATTAAAATAAGACTTTTCCTACTTATAAATTTTATTTTTAATTCTTTTAATAATAATGTGTTTATATATTCTTCTAATTAGATTAGAAATCATAGTTTTTTTAATAATAACGTAATAATAAAATAGTAATATTATTGTCTTGATTATAAAGTCAAGTATCACAAACTTTTTAATCCATAATCTTATATTTAATTAAGGATTTTATACATACATGGGCGTAGCCAGGGGGGAGGGTCTAGACCCCCCTCCCTTTTGGGTCGCCAAGGATAAAAATTTGGGGGGTCTAGAATGACCATTTTTAAAAAAATTTTCTCGCGCTTCGCTCAGCGTCCCATTAATTATAGTCTCCACTTGCAAATTTGTATTACTTTGTTTTGTAATTTTGGTATGACCACGCTAGACCCACCCCATTCTTTATGTTTTAATTGGTCTCCACTTCCAAATTTGAGTTACTTTGTTTTTTAATCCTGATATGACCACACTGGACCCCCCTTAGATTTGTTATATAGTGGTATTAAAAATTTAAAGTTTAAAAATAATTTTAAAAACATTTTAGTACTTTGCATTATTCAGCTGTAATTCAATGTAATTTTCAGCTGTAATGTTTTGGAAATCGAAAATTTTAAAGTATCAAATTGTTTGTAAAAAATTTTTTCTTTGTTTTGTAGACTTATTTTTATTGAATAATAGGAAAATAATGAAGTATATGACATAAACAAGGTAATACTCTCCGCCCATGTATGGTTATACCCAGACCTGTGCAGTGTGCACGGTCTAGAAATGCCCGCCCCCCGTTTTATTGGAGGATTTGCCCCCCCCCCCGCCAAAAAAAATGAAAAAATACCCTAAAATTATGACGCCATTTTTGACCTTCGCAATTTTTTTGCAGTTTTTAGCCTAATTCAATGTATCTTAAGCCATTTTTCAGACCTATTTTTACCTTATTTTTGCTTTTTTTGTTTCTTTTTTCTCTTTTCCCTTTTTCTTCTTTTTTCTCCTTTTTTCTCTTTTTTTTCTTTCCCCCCTGCTTGCCCCCCGTTTTATTAGCCCCTCCCCGTTTCAAAAAAGTTGCCCCCCCCGTTTTGGAATTGCTCCTCCCGTTTAAACCACGGGGGGCAGTGCGCAGGTCTGTATACCTATACGACCCATAGGTGGACCGGCAAGCTAGGGGGAGTGGCTACCTGTGGTAAATGTCCCTTTGAAAGCTGGGAGGGGGTCCAGGGCATACATGGGCACGGGAGGGGGTTGGGGGGGGGTTAACCCCCCAAATTCTGAAAAGGGGGGTTTAACCCCCCCACTCAGAAGTGGGGGGGGAGAAAAAGTTAACCCCCCCCAATTTTGGAAAAATGAAGAAAAAATGTCTTTAAAATGGCTTCTAACTGCCTCCAAACTTAAGTTTTAAGGTCAAAATGAATGTTTTAAGCAATAAAAAGCTCAAAAATGCAATAAAAAAGGCTTTTTGACCTAAAATTAGCGTTTTTTACCTATTTTTCCTTCAAAGTCGAAAAACGATATGGGTAAAATGCACTCCAGAAAAAAAAACGATATGGGTATTTTGCGTTTCTCGGATTTTAACCCCCCCTAATTTGGGGTTTAACCCCCCCTCCACTCCGGACCAACTTGCCCATGTATGGTCCAGGGGGAGTGGTTCAGTACCCCCCTAGCTTTTTAGCTAGGGTGGGGTCGACCCGGGGTAGACTAGTTTAAAATCCAGAGGGGGGTCAGCGTCAGGGGGTGGGGCATGGGCGTAGCCAGGGGGGGTCTAGGGCGTCTAGTCTAGACCCCCCATTTTGGGTCGGCAAAGGGAAAAAGTTGGGGTTAGATAGACCCCCCTTTTGGGTCGCCAAGATAAAAATTTTGGGGTCTAGAAGGGCCATTTTTTTAAAATTTTTCTCGCGCTTCGCTTCGCTCAGCGCTCAATTAATTATATTGTCTCCACTTTCAAATTTGTATTAGTTTCTTTTGTAATCTTGGTATGACCACGCTGGATTCACCCCATTCTAAATGTTTTAATTGGTCTTCACTTCCAAATTTGTGTTACTCTGTTTTGTAATCTTGATACGACCACAATCATAGATGTTTTTGGTCGGGTCCGTTAGGTGGGAATCACCCCCGGTGGAAGGCCAAAATTTTTGGGGGGGGGGTCCAGGGGGGTCCCAACCCCCCTGGCTTTTTTGGAGGGGTCGACCCGGGGTGCGAGATTTCTAATTTAGGGGGGGGGGGGTTAGGGGGGTCCAATTTTTCAGCAAAATTTTTTAAACTCAATAATTTAAGTGTTTTTAGGTCTAATATTGAATTTTATGTATTAAAACAGCCTATTTCAGGCCTAAAAAAGTGTATTTAAACACTGTTTTTAACTAAAAACCTGTGTTTTTGACAGTAAATAAAAAAATATACTTCCAAATTGGTCGGGAGGGGGGGGGGGAGGGGGGTCCAGCCTTCCAGGGGGGGGGTAGGTCGGATCGCTCCTCGAGCTTGGGGGGGGGGAGGGGGGGGGGGCCCCTGGATTTTTTCCAGGGGGGGGGTCCAAAATTTTGGCTCTAGGGGGGGGGTGCACCCCTCTGTCCCCCCCCAAAAACATCTATGACCACAATAGACCCACTTCTTTAGATTGGTATATAGTGAGATTAAAAATTCAAAGGCTAGGAGAAGTAATTTTTAAAACATTTTCTCGCACATAGCATTGCTCAGCTGTAATTCAATGTTTTCTTTTTTCAGTTGTTAGGGTTTAGAAAATCGAAAATTTCAAGGTATAAAATTGTTTTTAAAAATTTTTTTCTTGGTTTTATAGACTTATTTTTATTGAATAATAGGAAAATAATTAAGTATGTGACATAAACAAGGTAATAAACACTCCGCGAATGAAAAATTTTTTTAGCGCTTTTATAACGTTTAGGATTTGGACCCCCCTGGGCCCCCCCTTTCAGAAATTTTGTTCAGGGTTGGACTGGACCCCCCCCTTCCGAAATCCTGGCTACGCCCATAGGGTGGGGGGATGGGTCGATTTAGAATTCCAGAGAATGGTTGGGTGTCAAAATTCAAAAATTCTGGGGGAGGAGGGCCCCCTAAATTTTTTTCTAGGGGGAGGGTCTGAAATTTCAAGGCTAGAGGGGGTCCATTGGTGGGCTGGGCAGCTTCCTGGATTTGAGGAGGGTTATATCTTACCCTTGAAATTTAGGTGGGGGGTGTGGCTGTTGTGGGGTGTCCCCAAAATTTTTTTGGGGTATACCTCCTCAAATACTCCGTTTTTAGCGTTTTTATTTGTTGTTGTTGTTCATGGCCTGAGCATCAAGTTAAAGCCTCTGGGAACCTGAGCGCATGCACTGGTCTTTCCGATAGATTTTCTAAATTGAGCGTTGTTGGCTTTTGAGGGCATGCAAAAAGGTGTTTGACGTCATGAGGTTTGCCCCTGCAGTGGGGGCATTCGTTTTTAATGGAGTTGTTGGTTCTGGATTTGAACGAGTTGAGACGGTAGCAATGTCCAGATCTAAGTTGTGCCAGAAAGGTTCTTGACTTCCTGGGGAGTTGTTGCTTGCTTATGTCAATTGGTGGCGGTTTTCTTTTTAGTAGCGCATTAGGTTAGATTTGCGAAATGTTTTCTTTGACGAATTATGAGTGAATGTTTATTGGATGGTTTTTTCCGTGAGGATGTGATTGTAGAAACTTTTAGCTATTGGTCCAAATTTTGATTGGAGGGTATGTTTCACCCCAAACACCCGACCCCGTCCTAAGATTTAAACTTAAGAGTCCAAAATTTTAAAAACGCTAAAATTGAAGTATTTGAGGTATACACAAAAATTTTTTTGGGTGCCCTTCCACATTTCGGGGGTCGGGTATACCCCCAAAATCTGGAAGACTGGCCATCTATAGTTACACCTACCTAAAATCTTACTGCCGACACCCTCCCAAAAGTTTTGTGGTAGCATAGGTGGGCAGCCTCCCGGATTTTGGGGAGGTATACCCGACCCCCAAAATTTGGGGGAGGGGTGTCATCAAAATTGTTTTTGGGGTATATCTCGAATACCCCATTTTTAGCGTTTTTAGTACTAGGACCCCCCAAATTTTGGGGGGAGGGTGTCAGCTATAATTAGTATTTTTTGGGGGTGGGGTATAGTTATAACCCCCCCCAACTCCCCACCCTGCCCAACTATGCCCGGACTCCCCCACCCCTGAATTTGAGGACTCCGTCCGAGTACGCTATAAACGCAAAAATGGGGTATTTGGGCTTGAGGTATACCCCACCAAAATTTTTTTGGGATATCCCGCCTATTAGTTTTTAGCACCGGCATAGATGAACAAGGGGGGGGGGGGGTAGGGTGGGGTCCACCCCCTCCCTAGCCTCGAAATTTTGGGGACCCCCTCCCTAGAAAAAAATCCAGGGGGGCCCCTCCCCCCAAATTTTCGAATTTTTTACCCCTGACCCCCCTCTAGATTTTGAAATCTGACCCCCCCCCTCCCCTCTCGAGAAAATTTTAAGTACTTTTTTTATACTAAATTTCCTTCCAAAAACGTGAATTTTTAACACAAATTCATGTTTTTACACCCTTTTTATACCTAAATATCGCTTTTTATACAATAAAATATAGTATTATCTTATAAAAAAACTATTATTAAACATTTAATGGTTTAAAAGTATTTTGTTTCGGAAATTGGACCCCACCTGACCCCCCTCTAGGTTTCAAAATCTTCCACCCGGGGTCGACCCCCCCTAGAAAGCTAGGGGGGGGGTTCGACCCCCCTAGGTCCCCCCTAGATTTTGAAATTTCATTTACCCGGGGTAAACACCCCCCCTAGCTTTTTGGCCGTGTTCATCTATGAGCACCGGACACCGGCCTTGTGCCAAAAACCTGGCACCGGATATATTTATATATATTTAGTATGTACATTAGTATTTTGTATTATTAAGGTTCGTTTGGAAAAGACTGATATACAACAACTTTTGACTGGTAACGTAGCCGAAACAAGTGACAGCGAAGTAGAAAAGGGTTAGTTAAATTATTTTACAACAATTGTGCGAAAAAAGTTAATTTAAATCATTGATTTAAGTTTTTTAGAACTAATGTAATAATTTGTGCATTGAAAATAGACTATTTATGTATAAAACAGTGTACAAAAGTGCTATTTTGGTACCGGAAAACGGTGTTTATGATAATAAACTTTGTGAAAGATTTATATCCAAAATTTAGCTGGGAAAAGAGAAGGGAAGGGGTCGATATAGAATTTAAGAAGAGTGTCAAAATTTTCCAGGGGGGGGGGTTCAAAATTGCAAGGCTATTGGAGGTGGAATACACCCAGCCCCCTCCCCCTTATGCTCCCCTAAGCTTCGCTTGCTTGTTGCTTCGTTTATTTTTGAATGATAACATTTCTAAATTTGAAATGAATTGAGAACAAATATGCGGTCGAGTAATATGAAATAAATTACGAAAATGAATTGTCTAATTAAAAAAATCTGCGATTGCAAGATATAAATTATAATTATGATCATAATTTTAGGACTTGTCAAATCCAACGGGCTGAGAGGTAGCGCTAAAATCGATTCGGATGACGATGATAAACATGGGGAGAAAAAGTTGAATGTCTTGTTAAAAAAAGAAAGTGGTAAAACAGACAGAAATGAAAGTAAAACTGGAAATTTGTCTAAAAAAAGAAAACAGGACGTGGATAAAAGTGACAAACCCCAAATAAAAGCAGAAAGTAACGATAGCGATAAACCGGAAAAAAAGAAGAAAAAGAAAAGAAAAATTGAAGAAAAAGGTCTCCTAGAAGACGGTAATGATGATGGAATAAAAAAGGAAACAACTATTGAACGCGATAAAGAAATAGAAAACGATGAAGAATTTAGGGAGGAGGAAATAGGCAAGCTGGACGAAAGGTTTTCTTGTTATTATGGCATACGTGGGCGGGAATAGATACGGCTTGAGTTTTCAAAGTAAATGCTTACTTACTGTGTAAAGTCAGCAGTTTATATTTGACAGTTTCTACAGTTATTCGTTATTCCTTATTTACTCACTAAAATCATTAAATTACATAACAAGGCTTGGCTTGTGCCTTATTATGCCATATTATGTTTAAACGTATTTACTAAAAAATTTAAAACACGACAATGTTTTTATCATAATAAAGCTCTCACCATATTTTTTTTTAAAATCAAGACGTTTGAAATCACAAAAAATTTTCAGTTCAATAAATTTTTATTATTATTTTTAACTCTAAGTCTAGGTACAGAAAAAATTTTTAATAGACTTTGAAAAGCGTTTATCATTATTATCTTTCATAAAGTCCTTAGCCTAACTCCATAATAAATCTCGTTTCCTATGTTGCATTTTAAAACCCCGTATTACTGGCGCATGTATGCCTAAAAGCAAAAATAAGAACGGGTTGAATAAAAATGTTAATGAAGAAGGTGAAAGTGGAGAAGGAGAAGAAGAAGAAGATGATAGTGAGCATAGGTAAATTTATAATTTATTGGGATAGTAAAACTGACCTGTGCATAATTATTCTGGTTATAATGGTTGGTAATTAATTAACACTCTCTGGGATTTTATTCTAATACCACGCCGCTTCAGAAATTTAAGAATTTTGTGGGTAATTCAGACCTGTGCGCTGCCCCCCGGGGTTAAAACGGGGGGGGGCAATTCCAAAATGGGGGGGGGGGGGCACGGGGGGCAACTTTTTTGAAACGGAGGGGGGCAATATAACGGGGGGGGCAAGTAGGGGGGAATGAAAAAAAAGAAAAAAAGGAGAAAAAAAGAGGAAAAAAAGAAGGGAAAAGGGAAAAAAGGGACAAAAAAAAGCGAAAATAAGGTAAAAATAGGTCTAAAATGGCTTAAAATACATTGAAATATGCTAAAAACTGCAAAAAAATTTGCGGTGATGCCGTCATAATAGATAAAAATGGTGTCATTTTTTGGGTACTTTTTCATTTTTTGGCGGGGGGAGGGCAATAAAACGGGGGGGGGGCATTTCCAGACCGTGCACAGGTCAGGTAATTTAAAAATATTTAAAGCTAATAATAACTATTTAGCTATTTTTTGCAAATTTAAAGCCATGTATTTTAGAGAGGTTAACACTAAGTAAGGTAAACCGCAATAATTTTTTGTTTTTTTTTTGCAAACATTTGCCCATCTTGTCTTTCTTTGAATATGCCATTGATTTAATAATAAATCGCGCTGTTTCCTGTATTTTGGAATATTGTTTTATCACAGGATTGCGGCGCGAGCGGCAGAGTAAGGGTAAGAATTCATGACACAAGCACAAGAGAATGTCCGGCAAATTATTAACGCAAATTAGTTTTCTTGTAGTAAAAGTTGCAACTTTTTTGCTCTTAATGTTGATTTTTTTCGCACTATTGTGATAGATTATTTTCGCACATAAAAAAAAGAAATTATACATGTGCGACTTTTAGTATTTTGTTTTGTTAGTAAAATTTTGTTCAAAAAATGAACGCTTGCGTTTTTTATTCTTTGTAAAAGTAAACTTAATATTTTTTAAATTTAGGCCCTCAATTAAAGGTGCGGTACCGTCTTAAGTTTTTTTGTCTTCGATTTTTATGATTTTATGTGAAAACGTTACCTCTGCCCCCAATAGAAGTTTCTCATCAAAATATTTTTGGTGGTCAGGAAATATGACCCCCCAAAATCGCATTTTTTCAAAATTTTGTACTTAAAAGATTTCTTAATGAGTATAAAATTTTAAGTTATAAAAGTTTTACTGAAATAAATCGGCTACTTTCTACTCTAATTTGATACCTTGATTGTTAAGGTTCTTGCAGTATTTGTCGAGATATTGCTTTTTCCGCACAAAAAACCCTTGATTTTCTGTTAAAAACACCAAACGACAGCTGTGATTTGATTAAGTTTCCCCAACATTTTTGTCGCATTTTGTATTTTTAGCGAAAAAATCGCCGGTTTTTTATACAGGAAACGCAATATTCAGACAAATACTGCACCAATCTTAACACTCAAAGTATCGAATTAAAGAAGCAAGTAGCCGCTTTGTTTTAGTAAAACTTTTATAATTTAAAATTTTATAGTCAATAAGAACTTTTTCAAGTACAGAATTTCGGAAAAAACGCGATTTTTTTGGGGGGTCATATATCCTGAACCACCAAAAATATTTTTATAAAAAAAAATTTATGGGCTATTTGGGGCAGGCAGGGGTAACAAACCAGGGCAAGGTTTGTAAGGTTTTCACAAAAAAATCATCATAACGAAGACAAAAAGTTTGACTCGGTACCGCACTTTTAAATAAAAAAAATTAGAGGATCCCTCCTTTAGTAGTAAAAAAGAATACACTATTTGTTCAATAAGCTCTTTTTTTGTTACAATTTTTTTGTTCTAAATTAGGTTAAAATGTTAGTATGGATCTTTTTAATCTGATTGCTAAATTTTTTGAGATTTTGTGTGGAAAGAGCGTTTATGTAGGAAAATTTAAGTAGGAGATATCAACGTTTACACTGTCGTAATTTCTTCTTTTAAAATTGCCTATGATTAAAGTGACAGTGAAGAATATGGAGAACCCAGTGCTATCAAAGGAATTGCCTGCTTTGCTGATGAGCGAGACGACCCTTATATTTCTCAACATGTAAGAATTTAAATAGAGTAAAAAAACGATTTAACATTATAGTTTGAAGTAAAATATATTTTAAATAATGTGCATTGTGGCTCTGGCTGAGGTACCTGACTAAAGGAAGTAGTATATGTGCACAAGAACTCTGTAATTTTAATTTTAGTTTGGGGAAATACGCAGCTTCTGGGTATTGAATACATACCAATTGAATATTTAATAAATATCAAAGAGGGGTGCACGTGCAAGGGAAAGGGTGTGAGGGCCTTTGTAACTACTGATGCAAAGGTAAGTGCGCGGAATTCGATTGGTTTTAAGAATAAAATTGGGGAAACAAATGATGAATCAACATTATCAGGACAATCACTCAATCAAGATGCTTAAAACAGACGATCAATCCAGAACAATTTTATAAAATGTTACAATAATAATTATAACGTGCCCTTAAATCCTTTAACAAGTTTAGACCTGTGCACTGCCCCCACGGGGTTTTTTTGGGGGAAGGGCAATTCCAAAACGGGGGGGCAACTTTTTTGAAACGGGGGGGGGGGCAAGCAGGGGAGAAAGAAAAGAAAAAAGAAGAAAAAAGGGAAAAAGGACAAAAAGCGAAAATAAGGTAAAAATAGCTCTAAAATGACTTAAAATACATTTAAATAGGCTAAATCTGCAAAAAATTCGCGATGATGGCATCATCATATGTCAAAAATGGCGTCATAATTTTAGGATTTTTCATTTTTTTGGCGGGGGGGGGGAATAAAAGGGGGGAGGCAAAGACTTCAATAAAGCGGGAGAGGGGCATTTCCAGACCGTGCACAGGTCTGCAAATTTGTCCTTGGTCATATCATGCTGCACTGGCCTGTATTAGCAGGGACGTAGCCAGAGTTTCATTTTGGGGGGGGGGGGGCGGATTTTAGTACAAAAGGAAAGGGGGGGGGGGGCGTTAAAAAAGCAGGGATAAACGTAGATAAAGCTGTATAATACATTGTTTTGGTTATTTTTTTTTTGTTTTTGTTTTTGTTTTTTTTGTTGGTAAAAACATGTTTCTTAGTTAAAAATTACATAAGCACACATTGATAGAGCCTTTTTACAAAAAAGGAATTTAAGACAGTTACAGACTCCCTTTTTATTTTATCTGCTGAGGTCTCGCTCTGTTTTCTGGGTCCTCCTCCTTTGAATCGGTGTGTTTGGTTAGAGCCAACGCTATAGGCGGCAGGAAAAAAACTAGAGGGGGGGAGGTACATAAATCAACCAATATGATTGTTTGTTTTGCTTTATGTGTAGTACTTATTACTTATAAAAATTATTGTACTAACTTTAAAATAACATTAGCATCAGGCAACATATTAACGAGATATATATGTATGTATACTATAGAAAGTGACCGCTGAGCGAAGCGAAGCGGAACAAATTTTTGGTTTTTGGGGGTCCATTGGGGTACTAAAATTATTTTAAAGTTTGGCGCCGAGCGATTAGCGAGGCGCTAGAAAATTTTGAATTTTCAGCCTCTGAAAACCCCCAAATTTTACTATCTGGCGACCATTTCGGGGAGGGCGGCCGCCCCCTCCCGCCCAACCACTATCCTTATTTTTCCTCCTGTCCGACCGTTTCGGGGGGGGGGGGGCGGCCGCCCCCCCCCCAGGCTACGTCCCTGTGTATTAGTAGTGAGTTCTAATATTGTGTAAGAATGATATGAACTGCACCAAAAATCCTACCACACTAAAAGCAGAAGACCTATGGCTTCAATTCAACCTGTAAAGGCAGCAGCATTTCCGGAGGAAATCGCCTGAAGGAAAACTGGCTATGCAAACAAACAAACAAACAAAGCGATTCCTATTTTATATAGAAAGTGGGATTTCTACACAAACAAACAAAGAAACAAACAAATTTTAGTTTAAAAAAAGTTTATTTATTTTGCATAAAGCAGGATACGCAAGGCGGTTGTTACTCAGCAATAATTGCGTAACCAAATACTACATAACATTATTAACAAAGAATATTATCACAATGCAGTGTGTCTCAGCGGGGACTCGATCCAGGGACCTTCAGTACGCAAGACCTAAACATAAGATCTGTCACTGACTGCACCATAGCCTCAACGTCCTTAGTATTAAGTTAGTGCTAGTTTAGTGTATTTCTAAATTTAAGTAGGTGTCCTGGAACAATAGGTTGAAAGCGTCCTGAATTTTGGAGGTATAACCCATACATGGGCAAGTTGGTCCGGAGTGGGGAGGGGGTTAAACCCCTAATTAGGGGGGGGTTAAAATCCGAGAAACGCAAAATACCCATATCGTTTTTTTTCTGGAGTGCATTTTACTCATATCGTTTTTCGATTTTGAAGGAAAAATGGGTTAAAAACCCTAATTTTAGGCCAAAAAGCCCTTTTTATTGCATTTTTGAGCTTTTTATTGCTTAAAACATTCATTTTGACCTCAAAACTTAAGTTTGGAGGCAGTTAGAAGTCATTTTAAAGACATTTTTTTTCTTCATTTTTCCAAAATTGGGGGGGGGGGGTTAACTTTTTCTCCCCCCACGTCTGAGTGGGGGGGGTTAAACCTCACTTTTCAGAATTTAGGGGGGGGGGTTAACCCCCCCACACCCCCCCGTGCCCATGTTTGGTATAACCGACCTCCCAAATTTGAGGCATAATTAAAATTTTTGGAAGATCAAAAGTGAAATCTTCTAATACGATACCCAATTTTTAGTACTAAGACTCTCAAAATTTTAGAAGGGGGGACGGGAGGGTATGTTGTTGTTGTTGCATTACCTAAAACTTATCCATCCTATGCAGATTATGCAAAGGGCAGGCGCTAAGACAAGCCAGGAGGGGCAAAAAAGTTTCACCCCTATGCAGACCTGTGCACTGCCCCCCGGGGTTAAAACGGGGGGGTAATTCCGAAATGGGGGGCACGGGGGGGGGCAACTTTTTTGAAACGGCGGGGAGGGCAAGCAGGGGGGAAAGAAAAAAAGAGAAAAAAAGAAGGGAAAAGGGAAAAAAGGGACAAAAAAGCGAAAATAAGGTAAAAATAGGTCTAAAATGGCTTAAAATACATTGAAATAGGCTAAAAACTGCGAAAAATTCGCGATGATGGCGTCATCATAGGTCAAAATTGGCGTCTTTTAGAGTACTTTTTTTAATTTTAGAGTACTTATTTTATTTTTTGGCGGGGGGGGCAAATCCTCCAATAAAACGGGGGGGGGCATTTCCAGACTGTGCACAGGTCTGCCTATGGTTAAGACTCTTCGACTTAATAACGTTGGCAACTTTTACCGCTAGAGTATTAATTAAAGGATAATATAGAGTTTATAGTAGTTTATTAAACTGTATACATTAACTACTAAACGGAATTTTCGATTTTTAATCGAAAAACTAAGATAAATTGTTAATTAACTCTCCGTCAAATTTTTTTAGCCCTTTTATAACGCTTAAAAATTTTTCTCCAGGAGGCGAATTCGGGGGGGGAAGGTGTCCCCGACTACCCCAAATTTATGGGGGGGTGTCAGCAAAATCCAAAATTTTTTTTTGGGGGGGTATAACCCCCCCAACCCCCCTGCCCACCTATGATTAAACCCCGAATTAGGGGGGGGGGTGGGGTTAAAATCCGAGAAACGCAAAATACCCATATCGTTTTTTTTTTCTGGAGTGCATTTTACCCATATCGTTTTTCGATTTTGAAGGAAAAATATGTAAAAAACGCTAATTTTAGATCAAAAAACCCTTTTTATTGCATTTTTGAGCTTTTTATTGCTTAAAACATTCATTTTGACCTCAAAACTTAAGTTTGGAGGCAGTTAGAAGCCATTTTAAAGACAATCTTTTCCTAAATTTTCCAAAATTGAGGGGGGGGTAACCTTTTCTCTCCCTCCACTTAAGGGGCGGGGGGCCGGGGTGGGGTGGGGGTGGGGTTAAGGGGGGGCCTGGGGGGGGGGGTAGGATTTCTTTTTTCTGGAGTGGATTTTACCCATATCGTTTTTCGCTTTTTGAGGGGAAATAGGTTAAAAACACTAATTTTAGGTCAAAAAGCCCTTTTTATAGCATTTTGAGCTTTTGATTGGCTAAAAACATTCATTTTGACAAACTCTAAAACTTAAGTTTGGAGGCAGAGTTAGAAGTCATTTTAAAGACATTTTTTTTCTCATTTTTCCAAAATGGGGGGGGGGGTTACTCTCCCCCCCACTTTTCTTCCCCCCACTTTTCAGTGGGAAAGGGGGTTAAACCCCACTTCTTAAAATTTGGGGGGGGGTTAACCTTAACCCCCCTACCCTCGCCCCCCCCATGCCCATGTATGGTCCCACGGGGGTGACCCCCCCGTGCCCATGTATGGTCCCAGTACTAAAAAACGCTAAAAATGGGGTATTGGAGGTATGCTCCAAAAAAATTTTAGGACCCCTCCCCAAATTTGGAGGTCGGGTATACTCCCGAAATCCGGGAGGCTGCCTACCTATGGGTGGGGGGTATCTCCTAGTCCGAAATAAGGGAAGTAGGCCTAACCGACCCTTAAGGAATGTGTAGGCTAAGCTAAATCTTACCTTAGCGCTTCTTCCGTGTCCATTTAATGATTTTGGTTGAACACTATTTTAGGACACATGTTTATAATTTCCAACCCCTTTTTGGGTACCAAACCATGATTTTAATTTGGAATACCTTTTCAGGACATTGACTCATGACTTTGACCCTTTTTTAAGGCCCCGACTCATGATTTTCATAGATGAACAAGGGGGTAGGATAGGGTCCACGCCCCTTAGCCTCAAAATTTCGCCCTCCCCCCTCTAGAAAAAAATCCAGGGAGCCCCCTCCCCCCAAATTTTCGAAATTTTTTACCCCTGCTGACCCCCTCTTGATTTTGAAATCTGACCCCCTCCCCTCTCGAGAAAATTTTAAGTACTTTTTTTTATACTAAAATTTTTTACAAAAAAATGAATTTTTAACACAAATCAATATTTGACACCCTTTTTATACCAGAATATGCCTTTTTATTCATTAAAATGTAGTATTATTTTATAAAAAAACTATTATTAAACCTTTAATGGTTTAAGTTTGCTTCGAATATTGGACCCCACCTGACCTCCCTCTAGGTTTCAAAATCTTCCACCCCGCGCCGACCCCGCCCCCTCTAGAACGCTAGAGGGGGTTCGACTCCCCCTAGGACTTTCCCCCTAGATTTTGAAATGTCATTTACCCGGGGTAAACACCCCTCCTAGCTTTTTGACCGTGTTCATCTATGATGGTTTTGAACCAATTCTAATCATACATGTTTGGGAAGAGGTGTGTTTTGGCCTTCCAAGCGGGGGTGGATCCCACTAGCGGACCCGACCAAAATCATCTATGCTTTTTTAGGGCACCGACTCGGACTCTGATCCCGACGACAAAGAAGATTTCCGTCTAAAACCAAACGACAATCTTCTGGTAGTTGGGAAAATACGAAAAGAGGAATACAATATCGATGTGTACGGTGCGCATTTTATTTTTTTAAAAATTTTTTAAAGTAACGTTCATTCCTTTTTCTCTTTATCTCTTGAGCGTATTAAGTCTCACGAGACCGTTCATATAAAAACTTGAAATTGACAAAATAATATAATATCTCTTGTGTTTTGAAAAGAGAATGTTTATTTTTTTACGCGCTAATTTCCATTTCCCATTTTAAAAATACAGCTTTTTCCTAAAACGATTAAGTTGACGGCTAGTAATCAGAAAAGGAAGAGTTCCTTCTCAAAAACTTATGATAAACAATCAAAAACTGTCCACATATGGATCAACAGGGGGGGGGTAGAGGGGGGTCCACCCCTCTAGCCTAGAAATTTTGGGGGCACCTCTAGAAAAAAATTCAGGCCCACCCCCTTCCCCCCAAATTTTCGAATTTTTTACTCCTGACCCCCTCTAGATTTTGAAATCTGACCCCCTCCCTCCCCAAGTACTTTTTTTATACTAAATTTTCTTCCAAAAACGTGAATTTTTAACACAAATTCATGTTTTTACACCCTTTTTATACCTAAATATCGCTTTTTATTCAATAAAATGTTGTATTATCTTATAAAAAAAACTATTATTAAACATTTAATGGTTTAAAAGTTTTTTTTGGAAATTGGACCCCACCAGACCCCCCTCTAGGTTTCAAAATCTTCTACTCTGGGTCGACCCCACTAGAAAGTTGGGGGGGGGGGTTCGACCCCCCTCCTAGGACACCCCTAGATTTTGAAATGTCATTTACCCGGGGTAAACACCCCCCTAGCTTTTTTTACCGTGTTCATCTATGTGTTCACAAAAACTTAAAAAATGTTTTTTGTTTTAATTCAAATTTTCTGGATAAAAATTAACATTAGAAAAGTTATTTAAACCTAAAAATTTGGGTTTTTATTACAATCACTACATTTGCCGAAAAAAAATTCTTATTATATATTATTAATAAATTTATTTTTAGTATACAATTCTGAAGATAAAGATTTTTACGTTCACCACGACTACATTCTGGATTGTAAAGCAGGACTTAAAAATTAAAATTGCACATAGACATAAAAATGTACATAAAGATAATCTACTAGTCAAGAGAAAAAGTTTTTAACTTCAATTTCTGTCACAAACATGTTTGTAAATAAAAAACACCATAATTTTATATTAACATTAATATAATGTAAATATTTTAGTCAAAAGGGCCACCTACGTGTATTACCCACCAGAATTGGCCCTCCTTTCAGAAGGTTGACCCTTCTCCCAAAAAAATTTGAAATTTCCGACACCCTGCTAAAATTTGGGGAAACTCGAACACCTTCTCCTAAATTTTGGGGGGTCCAGTATAAAAAACGCAAAAATGGGTATATTTGGGGAATACCCCCAAAATTTTTGTGGAGCACTCCCCGCCCAGCCTCCCCCGAAAAGTAAAAATTTCGGGCTCGGGTATACCCTTCCAAAAAAAAACTCAGAAGGCTGCGCACCTATGATTGGAGGAGAGGGACCCCCTGAATTTTTTCTGAAGGGGGGGGGGTGTCCGAAATTTTGGCTCTGAAGGGTGGACCCCTTTGTCCTCCCCCAAAAACACCTGTCGACAGGGGCGTAGCCAGGATTTCGGGGGCGGTGAGGGGTTCAGAAATATGAAGTCTTATAAAAAAGAGTTGAAATGTGGCACTGTAGAGGGATGGTGTAACGCAGCAGCGTCACATATGGGTACTGAGGCTGGAGATTACAGGTTCAAGTCCTGTATGTTTCTTGCCTTTTCCATAAAAAGCTGGAGCAAAAACACAAATTGTTTCGCAATCTTTCTGTCAAAAACTCGATTTATTCGGCCTCATATTTCTGGACGTTACAGGGGTTTGAAGGGGGTTGTACTTCAAATTTTCAAAATACCGTAAAAAAGACATTAAAAAGGGTAAATTTTTGTGCTCTTCGCGCTAAGTGATTCTTTTTGCTGTTATTTGCATTGTTTTTTTAAGTTAAACTTGAAAAATTTTTAGGTTTAAAAAGGTATAACATTAAAAATTGTGTGACAGCACAAAAAAATTGTCTTTGAAATTCATTAGAAACATCACTTAAAAGTTGTAAAGTTATAAACGTTGAGCGCTGAGCGGAGCGAAGCGAGAGAAAAATTTTTAAAATTGTTCTTTTAGAACCCCCAAAATTTTTACCTCCGCCAGCTCCAAGGGGGGTTTAAACCACCATAACCCTCCCCTTGGCTACGCCCCTGCCGGTACCACGATTGGTATTGGTATTGGTACGACGATTCGTTCGATAATTAACGCGTAAACTTAAAAATCAAGACATGTACGTTTACCCAGTTTTTAGCATTTTTGGCACTGGACCGTTCAAATTTTAAAGGGGAGAGTTTCGTCAGTTCCGAGATTTTAAAGGAGGGGGTATACCGTATAGTATAAGCCCCCTCAACTTCCTCCTTCCTCCTGCCCATGGGGACTACTTTAAATTAAGGAGAGGTAGAGGGTATCAGTGGTATTAACGCCAATCCGTGAAGCTAATAATAAGCATACATGGGCACGGACGGGGGAGGTTGGGATGGGTTAACC
>JASAMX010030265.1:0-17598 GCA_030248175.1 Microlaimidae sp. YZB2_3 | reverse complement strand
GCCTTTTCTTTTTGTTCCGAGGCCATTTTTTTAAAATAATCATATAGTTGATTTTGTATTTCTTTAGGGTTTGTTATGTTTTTGATGTTATTCGTATTATCATGCTTTTGTATTTGAGTTATTGTTGTATTTGCCGAATTTCTTTTTTCCAGCCCGTAGAAGTACTTTGTATTTTTTTCTCCACAATTAATCCAGTTAGCTTTTGAACGGATTATTGCCCCTTCTGTTTTTTCATTGTGTATACTCTCTAGTTTACTTTCAATTTGTTTGTATTGATTAAGTGTATTTTGGTCTAATTTATACAATTCTTGTTCAAGAGCTTCTAGTTCTTTATTTAATTTAGCCTCTTCTTTTCTATGTTTACTAACTCTTTTCTTGCTATAAGGTATCGACTTTTCTCTAATAACATTTTTAAAAGCGTCCGATTTAGTACCCTTTGCACAAGATTTATAATTTGTTTCTAGCATAGTAATAGCTTCCTGTACAAGAGCGTCATAATTTGGTTTTTTGAGTAGCTGGTTATTAAATTTCCATAGACCTGGCCCTTTCGGCGAGTAGTTATTACCTTGTAAGCTAGTAAAGATTGCACGATGATCTGTTCGTGGTGCACCAATAATTGTGCATTCAGTAACCAATTGCAATAAATCTGTTTGTAGAAAATTATAGATCGTTTCGTTATCGGTGTTCCAAAAATTTGATTCCTAGCATTTAATTTCCGAAAAAATAATCCCAAGGATAATTGTTGCGCAGTTCATTTCATTAAGTTTTCCTTAATTTTTAAGTTTCGTGGGTGGGGGTAAAACCCATACCGACTGGGCGGACGGACAAAAAACCATGGAGTTTACTACATGGTTTTTTGTTTGTTTTTTTTTGAGTTTACCCACGGCGCCCGGAAAAAATACATTCTGCAAAATATCTTTGGAAAGAATATCTTTTAAAAGACTTTTAAATTCTCAACTAAAGAAAACTTTTTTCTCCTAAGCCTCAGCAAGCCAAAACGACAAAAAAAAGCTTTAAAAAACTTTAAAAGTATTTAATAATACTGAATAATTTACTACTGAAAGAAGATATTTTTTCCGGAAGATATTTTGCAGAAGGAATTTTTCCGGACATCAAACCCGCACCACCGGACCGTCGAAAAACGTTAAGGTAGGATTCCCATACGCGTCCCAAAATTCGATATGGCCGACCTTAAAGTAAAATACATTTATAAAACGTCTTTATATTCTAAATCGGACCCTGGTTTTTATTCAAAGTTTTGACTTCCCCTTGTATGTTTTGGCTTAAGTTGGACATAATATATAAGAAAACATATGTAATACAATTTATCCTGGTTCGTCGGTGCGTAGGTGTCTAGATTTATAGGCAAGCACTCAATTTTACTAGTGCTAGTGCTTTAGTGCTTAGTGCTATTTAGTTATATTTCACTTTTAGTGCTTGCCTATAAATCTATATACACAGTAGTCCATGCAGTCAAAATTTATAAAGATATTGTTTTATGGACGGTTGTTTGGTTAGGTTTGTTAGGAGCAAAGTTTTTTTTAGTCTTGTTGATCGTTTCGTTATCGGTGTTCCAAAAATTTGACCCGTTTACTTGGTTTTTGTGGCTATTTTTGAGATTTAAGCTTTTCATTAGGAGTTATAAGCCGATATATACCCAAAAATTGCCCTATTTTGGCATGTACAATTTATGTTATTAAGAAATTTTTTTATTAAGCCTTTAATCAAACTAATATTATTTTTTTTCGTATTACCAAGTGTCTGGCAGTTACAATTATACTTTTATTTTTTTCATGGTAACAACCAATTTGTTATAATAACCGTTCAAATAGCCATCAAATTTTAGTTGTGAAAAATTCACATTTTTGAAAAACAACTTATTTTAATAAAAATCAATTATATTACAATTTTGTTTGATTTTTAGGTTTTGCTTAGGCTTAGGAACAATAAATCGGTGAAAAAACTAAGTTAAAATTAGCGTTTAAAGCCAAAAAAATTTTGTTGTCCATGTTTTTGGTGGTCCATGTAACTTTCGAATTTTTAATTTTTTGAAAATTTTTGAGTTCTTCAGACTTCTAGCATTGTTAAAACATAGTTTTTAATTCAATTTGTGCGTTCACATTTGTTTTTATTAACATCATAAATTGCATATGCTAAAAAAAGGTCATTTTTTGGGTGTAAATTGGTTCATAACTCTTTTTGTTAAGCTCAAATCTTTAAAATAACCATGAAAACGAAGTCTGCGTGTCCGATTTAGTGTACGAAGATGGTTTATATGTGTATTTTACCTGCGGATCGGTCAAATCGAATTTTGGGACGCGTATGGGAGGAATCGTACCAAACGTTAACATGTGGATAAATACTGCATCAATTTAAGAAGTAAATACATTATTTTGATGCTCATAGTATTCTACAAAACGTTTAACAATCATAAAATGTTGGTTTACGATATTTAAAAAAATAAAATCTTCTGGTTTTTTTAGTTCGCACGATCGAATATTTGACTTTGATGTTATTTTTTTCTGTTTGAAAACATCTTATCATGTTCAACAAAGGATTTATTTACGATAAACTACTATAAATCTATATTATAAATAAATTATATTTTAACTCAAATAACCAATAAAATAAAGAGTTATTCATTTGTTTCTAAATAGTCTTTCAAATGCTGGGGATCTTTTGTTCATGGTTTAGTTTGGTAGACAAAAAAAGTGTAACGCTCGTTTGAACGAAAAAAAAACCCTTGGTTATTTTAACTCAGAATATAATTCGATTATATTTTAATATTAACTTTTTCTAATTAATATTGTACCTCAGTATGCGATTGAAAGGCACAATGTTGTGTGCCGGAGGTGGGGACGCTGGGCGAGCCGACGCCGTGCGCGGCCACGTCAACTTGACGGCGCCCGGCGTCCCTGCGCCGGCGATGCTTCGCCGGTTCATGACTATGGCTTGTTTTAATATCGTAAACCAACATTTTATAATTATTAAATGTTTTTTAGAATGCGAAGCATTAAATTAATGTGTTTATTTCTTACATTAATACAGTATTTCTCGAGATATTAACGTTTTTTATCGGTCCGGCGGTGTTGGTTTTACACCATTGATTTCCGTCCGTCCTTCCAGTCAGTGTGGGTTTTACTTTTACCTCTACCCATCCAAGTTTCGCTGGCGCAATGGCAGATCTTACGTATTGCATACTACTGAAGAAGATCCCTAGATTTAGTGTTTAGTCCTGGCCTGACTAGGACATGCTGCATTGTGATAATAATGTTGTTAATATTGTTATATGTAGTATTTGGTTGTGCAGTTAGTGCTAATGCTAAGTAACATCAACCTTGCGTATCCTGCTTTATGCGAAGTTAAAAGGTACGATTCCCATATGCGTCCTGAAATTCGATTTACCCGATACTAAAGTAAAATACACTTTGTACACTAAATCGGACACGCAAACTTTGTTTTTGTAGTTATTTTTGAAATTTAAGCTTATTGAAAAGAGTTATAAACCAATTTATACCCAAAAAATACCATTTTCGGCATATACAATTTATGATGTTAATAAAAAAAATTTGTAAACGAACAAATTAAATTAAAAACTATGTTTCAACAATGATAGAAGTCTAAAGAAATTAAAAAAAATGTGGAAAAAACTAATAATTGGTAATACAAATACAAATACCATATACAAACAATTGGTAACACTTGGTAATACAAATAAATATTATTTTAATTAAAGGCTTAACAAAAAAATTTCCTTAATAACATAAATATTATACATTCCAAAAAAAGGTCATTTTTTGGGAATAAATCAGCTCATAACTCGTAATAAAAACCTCAAATCTCAAAAATAACCACAAAATGAGGTGGGTCCAATTAAGGGTATAAAAATGTTTTATAAGTGTATTTTACTTTAGGGTCGGTCAAATCGAGTTTTGGGACGCGTATGGGAATCCTACCGATTAAAAATTAATATAATAAACGTTAATTTTTAATTTTTAATCTATGTAGTTTACTGCTGATAGCGATAAATTTTTTTGCACTCCCGGTGCTCACCTGCTTAACGACACGATCGTACGTATGCTAGCAATTAAATTTCCTTAATTTTATAAGAGGATTCAATCTTACATTTTTAAGTTTTTTACTGACCACTATCATTTAACGTGGTTATCACGTACAGAATTCGAACAGTCCATTACATTTTTGGAAAAGGACAGTGTTTCCGTGTCCTACCACTAACCACTAGATTAATTCATATCCTTTTATCATATTTTATCTTTTAAGTCTTTTTTGTATTACGTCTTTCATTTAACATCTACGACATTTGAATGCCAGCGTTTTATCGCTGCATTGCGTGTTGCATTAAAGAAATCACGAGCAAGGTTTTGGACTGCAGTGCAGTCGTGCGGCGGTCAAATGCTGGCGTTCTACTATAAACACCAAAAATCTTGTCTTTAACAATTTGTCTTTGAAGAAATCGTGATTTAAACATAAGCGCCTTTAAAAAACTCATGTTTGGGTGGGATTCAATGAAATTTAAAAAAAGGGTTTTTCATCCAAACGAAAGAAAATAGTTATTGTCATAGGTGGGCAGGGGGGGTTGGGGTGGTTATACTCCCCAAAAATCCCGATTATAGCCAACACCTAAAATTTGGGGGTACCCCGGACACCCCTCCCCCTAAAATTTAGGGAGTCCCAGTACTAAAAACGTTAAAAAGGAATATTTTAAGGTATACACCCAAAAAAATTTTTGGGACACCGCCCCTCTCCCCAAATTTGGGAAGTCGGGTATACCCCCCAAAATCTGGGAGACTGCCCGCCTATGGTTGTTGTCATAGGGGGAGAGGTGTCCGGGGTACCCCCAAATTTCAGGGGGGTGTCGGCTAGTTGGGATTTTCGGGGGGTATAAACATACATGGGCAAGTTGGTCCGGGGTAGGGGGGTAAACTCCAAATTGGGGGGGGGGGTTAAAAACCGAGAAACGCAAAATACACATATAGTTTTTTTTTCTGGAGTGCATTTTACCCATATATTTTTTCGATTTTGAAAGAAAAATAGGTAAAAACGCTAATTTTAGGTCAAAAAGCCCTTTTTATTGCATTTTAAAGCTTTTTATTGCTTAAAATATTCATTTTGACCTCAAAAATTAAGCAGTTAGTTAAAAGTCATTTTAAAGACATTTTTTCTTCATTTTTCCAAAATTGGGGGGAGTTAACCTTTTCTCCCCCCATTCTGAGTGGGGGGATTAAACCCCCCTTCTCAGAATTCGGGGAGGGGGTTAAACCCCCAACCCCCCCTCGCCCAACCATGGTTGTTGTGCCAGTGCCATGCTATTAACCTAACTATTTGCGATTGTTATCACGGCTCAACAAACACAGTGTATATTGTGTAGCGCTTTTTATTGTAGTAAAATACCAGTAGTGACTTACGCTTCTATACCACTTCTATAACATTTTAGATGGATTTTTAGCTTAAAAAATCGCAAAAAGCAATAAAAACTTTTAATTATTGGGTTGTGTTTGATGTTCAGGTTGATATTGATATCGTACACAAGTGACAAGTCCCATACATAGCCATATAAAGTGCAATGCAACCCCCCCTTTTTCAGAAATCCTGGCTATGCCCCTGATTCTGCATAATATTTTTGGAAACGTTTTTAGATTCATAACAAAAGAAAACATATTTCAAATTATCTATTTTTTGATTTCAAATCGAAATCGACCCCCCTTCAGGATTAGTTTCCCCCCAGATCGCCCCCGCCCCAAAATAAAATCCTGGGCATGCCACTGAAGAGGGGGTACGACACTATGGTCCTAAGGTACAACAGGACGGTCCCAAGTACATAATGCGTCTACTTCAGTTGGAAACAATGTTACATTTTCATTAAGAAAATGCGCGTTTTTATACCTGCTATTGCCATCAAGTTTTATTGTAGAGCCTCTAAACTCTTTTTTGACAATTATGTTACAATGAACGCTTGGCTTTAGATTTGAAGTTACAATAATGCCCAAATCCCTTGCTTCAGTTTCAACTGTCAGCTTCTTGCCTTTAATCATTAACGGAAATTTAGAGTTTTGTTTACCCATAGAAATTACACTACATTTGTGCTCTGCTATGCTTAACTGCCACTTTTGCGCCCATAACTCTAAACGGTTAAGATTATTTTGCAACAAAAAATTGGTTTCATTATGTTTATCTTATTTAAGTAAATTTCTTGCTTCAGTTGCTTAAAAATTGTTTGAAAATGAGTTCTGTTTCTGTAAGTGAAAAATTATGGATATTTTTGATTTTCATATTAATATAGTATCCATACAACAAGTAAACAACGTGTTATAAAACGTTGGGCAATTGACATTGCTTCAAAACCCAATATCCGTTCCAGTTCAGCCGGACTTTTTCTTTGGTCCATTCTGGTCTGGCCGAACCAAAAATTTCTGATCCAGTCGGGGCCTAATCGTACATAATGTAAAACTTTGTTAGATAAATTATTTTAAATACCGAAGCTATCAAATTATTTCAAATTTTTTTTGTTTTTTGGACTTATTTTGAAAATATTAAAAAAAAATATAATGTATATATACTAAGTAAATGACCACTCCGCGTGAAGCGCAAAATTTTTTGAATCAATTTCTTATTTCTAAAATTTGTGATCAAAGATCAACCCAACCTCCAAATAGATTAAAAGCATTTGATAATTAAATTTGTTAGTCTAACGTCTTCGTTTATCTTTGAATAAAAAACTTAAATTTAATTTCAAATCAATTTTAGATAAAAATCAGGTGTTTTTCAAATTTGGCAGTCATTAATCCTGACAAAAACCTTAATATAAATACAAACATGCTTCCCAAGGTTACTCGACTGGCCTGTCGACAAGTGACGCATGCAACAAAGAGAAGCTACCAGGCAATACCTGAAGGATACCCGGGATCGGTAATTAAAATTTTGTGGTTTTGGGGCTTTGTGTGTGGTAAACATTAGAGATGGTAAAGTCCTATTTCTGCTGTCGAGAAATAAAAGCACTTAAATAAAAAAGTGTTATTATTTCTCCCTTAAAATATGGATAGTCTTAACTCTCAGCCCATAAACTTCAATTTAGGAGGGGGAATTAAAATCAAAGGAACGCATTCGTACCAGTTTTTGTAAAGTGCATTTTACCTATATATTTTTGCATGTGAGGAAAAAATAGTTGAAAACAATGATTTTAGGCAAAACTACTTTTTATTTATTTATTTTTTTTTGAAATCTTATTTGCTTAAAACTCTCATTTTTACCTCAAAACTTATGTTTAGAGGTAATTTTAAAAACTTTTTTTCTTCAATTTTTAAAAATTGCGGGAAGAAGGAGAAGGAAGTATGGGTCATTTCATCCAACCTTTCACTCCCAGATCTGTGTACTGCCCCCGGGGTGTTTTATTGGGGAGGGGGCGGAAATTTAGGGGGGGTGCACGGGGGCAATAAAAGGGGAAAATGGGGGAAGCTAAAAAAGGAAAAATAACAAAAAAAAGTGAAATAAAGGTAAAAAATTAGGTCTAAAATGGCTTAAAATCTATTGAAATGAGCTAAAACCTGAAAAAAAATTAGCGGTGATGGCGTCGTAATAGGTAAAAAATGGCGCCATAATTTTGGGTACTTTTTCATTTTTGGGCGGAGAGGATACAAAGGGCTGAGACAAGCCAGGAGGGGTGAAAAATTTTCACCCCCATGGTTGAAACTCTTTGTCTAACATTAATAACGATTTTGGCAACCTTTACCGCTAGAGTTTTCACTGCGCGCAGTGTTCACCCATTTCGAGGTCTTAGCTAAAGGATTTTAAGTCGCCGCCTGATTTAGATCTTACATTTAACGTCGTACATGAGCAGCATAGGTGTTCCTGTAAGGCCAATGGTACAGACTCCACACTGGTACAGACTCCACACACTATGAAGCTACATTTGTCCACTAGTTTTCTAGATGAAAAACTGTCATGCGTTGCCGGCGTACAACAACAATCACTCTAGCCATGCCAAGCTGGGCTCATTTCTATAAAAGAAAAGATCCAGCAATTAAGTCTAGATGGTTGGTACCCGTAGACCCGTTGGGTGCTGCCTGAAGGTTAGCACGGTACTGGTGGCTCAATGGCATAGGGGGCAAATCCTCCAATAAAACGGGGGGCATTTCCAAACCGTGCACAGGTCTGTGACTGCGGAGTAAAATAGGATAAGAGTTTAAAACCCCTTTCCAGATATTTGTATTATATTAACCCCACCCTTTTACTAGAAGAGTTTTGGGAAAAATACATTACCCAAAAGAGTTTTGGGGTTAAAAACCTCCTCCCACCCAACCATAGGTGGGCAGAGGGGTTGGGGCTACCGACAGCGACACGCCCCTTTAAAATTTTGAAGTAGCCCGGACACTCCTTCTAAAAAAATTTTTAAGAGAGGGTGTCAGTCATAGGTGAGAACGGTCCGGGAAGCTATGCGGGTGGTTGGTTACCCAGGGATAAATTGAATTTTGAATTCTAGAAGGGGATCCGGACCCCCCTATCTTTTTAGGGGGGTTGACCCGAGGTGCAAAATTTTGAAATCTAGAGGGGGGGTCAGGTGGGGTCCGGTGTCCTAAGCAAAACAGTTTTAAACCATAATAACTTTGACAATTGTTCCCTTTATAGAATAATACTACATTTTATTTAATAAAAAGCGATATTCTGGTGTAAAAAGTGTGTAAAAACATGAATATGTGTTAAAAAGCACGTTTTAGGAATAAAATTTAGTATAAAAAAGTACCTAAAATTTTCCGAAAGGGGGAGGAGGGCATACATGGGCAAGTTGGTCCGGAGTGGGTGTGGGAGGGGTTAAACCCCAAATTAGGGAGTTAAAATCCGAGAAACGCAAAATACCAATATCGTTAATCGCTAATTTTAGGTCAAAAAGACCGTTTTATTGCATTTTTGAGCCTTTTATTGCTTAAAACACTAATTTTGACCTCAAAACTTAAAAGTTTGGAGGCAGTTAGAAGTCATTTTAAAGACATTTTTTTCTTCATTTTTCCGAAATTGTGGGGGGTTAACCTTTTCTCCCCCCCCCCACTTCTGAGTGGGGGGGTTAAACCCCCCCTTCTCAGAATTTGGGGAGTTAACCCCCCTGTGCCCATGTATGGAGGAGGGATTAGATTTCAAATTCTAGGGTGAAAAATTTTGAAATTTGGGGATAGGTGGGGCCCCCTAGAATTTCGTCTAGGGAGGTCCCAAAATTTCGAGGCTAGGGGGGTGGACCCCCCCTGCCCCCCCCCCTTTCTCAACAATGGTGTCAGTATTAAAAATGGGATATTTCATATTTGGGTGACCGTTAAAAATTTTTTGACATACTTTCTCTACTTTGGGGAGTCGCGTATTGCCGTCCACCCGCCCAAAAAAAATTAGGGAGCTAAACTGCCACCTAATGCTACCAACCATGCCCATGTATAGTTTTAACACCATGGTTCTATTCTAAAGTTATAGTGTTGTTGGATCGGTAATACAAGCTTCAAAAACAAAATGAAAGAGGGATAAGAACGAAATCTTGATTTTTTAACGTTGTAGTTTTAAATGGGCAGCAGCCACCCAGATTTTTTTGGCATGTGGGTGGGAGCATGTGGGTGGGTATGCCGCAAAAACCTCATTTATAGCACTAGAATTTGGGTGCCCTCTTCACACATTTTAAAGGTGTCGGACATAGGTGAGAAGGAAGGGGCAGGGTGGATTCCACCCCCCCTAGCCTCGAAATTTTGGGACCCCCCTAGACGAAAATTTAGGGGGCCCCCCTCCCCCCAAATTTCCGAATTTTTTACCCCTGACCCCCCTCTATATTTTGAAATCTGACCCCCCCTCCCCCCTCGGGAAAATTTTTAGGTACCTTTTTTATACTAAATTTTTTTCCAAAAACGTGAATTTTCATCACATATTCATGCTTTTACACCCTTTTTATACATGAATATGGGCTTTTTATTCAATAAAATGTAGTATTATCCTATAAAAAGAACAATTATTAAAGTTATTATGGTTTAAAACTGTTTTGCTTTGGACACCGGACCCCACCTGACCCCCCTCTAGATTTTAAAATTTCGCACCCCGGGTCGACCCCCCCCTTAAAAGCTATGGGAGTCCGGACCCCCCTCCTAGAATTCAAAATTCGATTTACCCCGGGTAACCACCCCGCCCCCCCGCTTCCCCGACCGTGCTCACCTATGGTGTCGGATGTCTATACGATTTAAGGGTGTAATGAGTAAGTTTTGGAATTTTAAGGCTTGCGGCTCGTTTTTCAATTGTCAATTACTCATGCTATCCAGAATTTAAATAAATAAATTCCGAATTGTTACCCTTGTAAGAAAAAAACTGGGATAATACACATAGGTGAGCACGGTCGGGGAAGCTAGGGGGGGTGGTTACCCGGGGTAAATCGAATTTTGAATTCTAGGAGGGGGGGGGTCCGGACCCCCCTAGCGTTTTAGGGGGGGTCGAGGTCGACCCGGGGTGTGAAATTTTAAAATCTAGAGGGGGGTCAGGTGGGGTCCGGTGTCCAAAGCAAAACAGTTTTAAACCATAATAACTTTCTTTTTATAGGATAATACTACATTTTATTGAATAAAAAGCCCATGTATAAAAAGGGTGTAAAAGCATGAATATGTGATAAAAATTCACATTTTTGGAAGAAAATTTAGTATAAAGAAGGTATCTAAAATTTTCCCGAGGGGGGAAAGGGGAGGGGGTCAGATTTAAAAATCTAGAGGGGGGTCAGTGGTAAAAAATTCGGAAATTTGGGGGGAGGGGGGCCCTAGATTTTCGTCTGGGGGGTCCCAAAATTTCGAGGCGCGGGGGTGGACCCCACCCTGCCCCCCCCCCCTTTCTCACCTATGATAATACATAATGTAACTGTGGCGTAGGTCGAGTAAAATTTACTATTTTTCACCTTTAGTTAACATGTAATTTTTATATTAAAATGTTAATATTTAAAATTATAGAATGTTCCCTTCAACATTTATCAGAATCACTGGCTGTTTCTGTTAAAATTCATGGCATTTACCTGTCCCCCGTTTTGGGCACCCTTCTTTGTTACCCGATATCACCTGAAGAAAAACAACTCCGGTTACAAATACAATCCATCCGCTTAAGATGATGATAGTCAGAAAAACTGTATAGGATAGAATTCGATTTTAAACCAAAAGATTGTTTGTAATTAGTGATTTGTTTTTAATTATCTTATAGTTTAATTGCAGTGTTTATTTTGATATCATATTTAATGAACACTGGTAGTAAAAGTAACATAGTGGTGGTGTATCCATAAATTGTCAATAAAATGTTTAGCCGGGTTAAAATTTTCAGATTTAATAAAAGTCAGGCGTGCCGCGGGAAGATCTTCTTTTTTTTTCGTTTACAAGTTTTTATTATTTTCAATAATAACCCATTAAAAAGATAGGCGAAAAAATTGTTTAAAAATATTTTTAACATATTTTAAAAATGCGTTTAAAATTAAATGAAATTTATAAAATCAACAAATATACAGTTATTAAATAAAATAATAGAACGTGTCAGGGCCTGCGCCAGGATTTTCGAAAGGAGGGGGCCAGACTATAAATATGAAAACAGTAGATAAATGCGGCGCGCAGCAGCACCAGGCGGACACAAAGCGTCCGCCGGGGGGTCTGGGGGTGTTCCCCAGCCGCCGGAGGCGAAATTTTTTGATTTAAAATTAAAAATGAGCAAAAATGAGCCTTCAAGATACCTATTTACATTAAATTAAAGCCATGAAATCAGGCAGAATCCATTTTTAGCATACCCCAAGAAAGGAGGTAGGGAGAAGCAGGGGTCATGATGGAGTTACCTTCCCTTTTACCTTTCCCCACCCCTGGATCCACCTCGCCCTTCCTAAATTTTTACCCCAACCAACCCAGAAAGGGGGGCCATGGCCCCCTTGGCACAGGGCTTGGAACGTGTTAAGAAGTGTTTTCATAAGAAAACTATTGTGCTACGTGCATAGTAAATTGAAATGTAAAATAAAACTAACAAAACCATAAAAGTTTAATTATATTTATTTACAATTCTGCAATCAAATATAAATATTTGTCGCTTATTATGCTGTAAATCTTAAATAAAACTAGCAGAACGTGTGGTAATTATAAAAGTTTCATTCTCTTGTAAATGGCATTGCAACGCTACACTGTATTAAAACTTTTGTTTAAGCCATCATTATTTTTACTAAAACAATTCATGTGGGCTAAATTGCGTGGGCAAGAAAGGTCGAGTGCTACTTTTCTTTTAATAGCTTTGTCAAAATTCAAGCGTGAAAATTCTCTGGGTTATATATTTTTGTTTAAAAAAAAGTAGTTTCAATAAGTATAGATCCCACGGGTCTTTTGTAATACAGGTTCTGGGAGAGTTTTTAAGGCAGCTAACACGATATTTACTTAAACCAAAAATACCTAAAATGAAATTCTATGATAGGGGTGTAAAGGGCCTGTATCAAAAATTAAAATTAAAATTTTAGAGGTGTTCAATCCTAGTGCTGTGCCTCAGGTTGGCTTAAAAAATAATTTAAATCTTCTTGGGTCTCAACCATGTATCTAAAACAGTTTTGGAGTACTGTCGAAAGTAGTAGCTCGGTTAAGTAGGACACTCAATACAAACGATTTTTATAAAAATTAGTCCTCTTTAAGCACTCGTAGTACCAAACCCAAGAACGATACCTCTCACAAACTATTTTTGATAAAGGAAAGTATCGGAAATGTTTAAAATAATATATTTAGGCGTAAACATAAGCAAGATTCGCATAGTGAAAACTTAAAAAATCTGAAAAAAATGTTGCTAAATCTGGTAGTTTTGGCGGTAGGTAACCCCTACAATTTAAAAAAAAGGACTTCAAAATACTTGCGTATTGATTTCGGCGCGTTCAGTGTTATAAATGCCTAAAGGTGCGGTGCGAAGTCAAACCTTTTGTCTTAGATTTTGATATTTTTTGTACAAACCTTACCCCTGCCCCCAATAGCCCACAATAATTTTTTCAACAAAATATCTAGTGGTTCAGATGTTATGACCTCCCAAAAATGGCGTTGTTCGACAATTCTGTACGTGAAAGATTGCTCAATGGGTATAACGATTCAAATTTATGCATAAATTACAAATTATGCACTAAAAAAGCAGCTACTTTCTACTTTAATTTGATACATTGATCGTTAAGATTGGTGCAGTATTTGTCGAAATATTGCGTTTCTCGGACAAAAAGCCTTAGATTTTTTTGCTAAAAACACGAGTGAAGCAAAAAAGGTTGGACAAACTTCATAAAATCACTGCCGTCGTTTGGTGTTTTTAACGAAAAAATCGCAGGTTTTTGTTCGAGATACGTAATATATTTCGACAAATATTGCACCAATCTTAACGATAACGGTATTAAATCAAAGTAGAAAGTAGCCGCTTTTTTTGAGAGCATAATTTGTAACGTAAATCGTTATACTCATTGAGTAATCTGTCACGAATTGTCGAAAAAGGCCATTTTTTGGGGTCATAACTCCTGAACCACTGGAGATAATTTGTTGAAAAAATTTTTGTGAGCTATTTGGTTTTCACAAAAAATTATCAAAATCGAAGACAAATAGTTTGACTCCGCACCTTTAAATTCAAAATTTCCCCACTATTTCAAAAAAAAAAAATAGAGAATAGACATAATTATTACATAAATTATACTAACGATTAGTTAAATTCAAAAAGTAGGGAAATAGAGCAGGGTTTTAATCCACATTTTGAGTTGGCATTTACATTTTAGAATTTTTTTAGCACGTTCATTGTCAAACCTAATAATGTATCAAATCCACTAATAAATAAATCTATTAACATACACTAAATTACTAATAATTGCCATGAAAGGGGTATTTTCAGAAATTAAATATTTAACAGGTTTTCGGGGTTCCATTGTTGATAAATAGTATAGTTTTTCGGGATTTAACCCCAAGAGATTAAGTGTAAGCTGATTAGCTAACAAAACTTCTTTATTCCGACGTTTCGAAGCACCACTTGCTTTTTTATCAAGGTTTTTAACGTATGTGGGTATGTTCAGAATCCCAACGGCTCCCTTAGTGCTACGAGGGTTAACGTTCCCTGTCGTTTTCCCCGGAACACACGTAATGTAATTTTTAACATGGCATATATCCCCTCCACAACCAAAAACAACAAAATATGTATTATGGCTGATGTATTTATCACTTAGAAGGTGAGGTATATTACATGCGGAAAAAATGCTACAGGTTACTGGTGGACCAAGGAGAGGTACAAAGGAAAAGGTATGAGGGCTATTGCAACTATTTTAGTTGTATGGTATCCATGCCCAATATCAATAAATCATGTTTTGTAAAAGGTTTCGTTGGTAAGTCGAAGGACACGCATTGGTCGAGCAAGAGGAACCACCGTTGGATTAAGATAAACGCCATAAGACGTTTGTTAAAAGACATGAGCTATCGCATCTGATCGACAGTCGTCAGGATGGAAATAAGTAGTTACAATATAAATCATAACATAGGGTGGTGCATTTAATTTCGGCATTTTTTTGTTTTTCCGATGTAACTTTTTACTGTAAGGCCCGATTTTCATGTTTGATAGCTCATTTTGAAGCTTTCACGATACTGCGTTGCGTCACAAAAGTTTCACTGTACGAAAGTATTTTTTTACTTAATTAAATCAGTTTTTAAAAAAATGGAAAATTGCTGAAATTGAATATGTGCATTTAATTTCGGCACTTTACAAACAATCGATTGTTTCTCAGTCAAAAAAACATCATTTTCAAAAATTTAAAAGCCTATCATTATCTCCAGACAGTTTTCTTTAATTTAAGCTTCTACTTGTTGTTTAACGTGTAACTGGCAAAAACTTACAGCTAAAATGCCAAATCGTATTAAAATGAGCAAATATTGGGAAAAAAGTGCATTTAATTTCGGCACTTTTTAAAAGGACCCATTTAATCGAGTTTAAGTGCAGTGCTATGACCCCTACACATTTCAACGTTGTCTTTTAACTATTTACAACTACAATTTAACATCCGACCACTTAATTCAATCCATTTTTACCTACAGCATATGAGTGCCGAAATTACACTATTTTATTTTATAACGATTGCTCACCACAGACGCAACGTAGAACCACGGGGACTAAAAATTCGGAAAATAGACTAAATTTTACCAGGACAGTTTAATTTTTAAACCAATTTATTGCATAATCATGAAATGCCCATGTTCTAAAAACGAGTAACAAATTTATTTTTTATAAATCACATAATTTCACATGAAATATCATAACATAACAAATAAAAAGCTCACGACAGTCATCTACATATGATTAGCTCTCATTTGAGCTATCAAACGTCGTATTCCGTCCAGGATTACCAAAGATATAGTCCAAAATCAAAAATGCCCAATTGGGAAAAGTGCCGAAATTAAATGCACTACCCTACCTTGTCCTTAAAGCCTTTAACGAGCTTGTCCTCAGTCATAACATGCTGCACTGGACCTTATTAGTAGCGAGTGCTACTATTGTGTAAAAAAGGTGATATGAACAGCAATTCTCATTTTAAATGGGGAGATTGAGACGTCGAATCAAATTAAATCAAATTCAGAAAGTGGAATAGCTTTTACTTGTTTTGTGTTATTTTATTTTTCCACGGTTTTGTTTCAAAAGAAGTATTTTCACGCAATAATTCCACTGTTTTAGTTTCATTGTATGTCTCCTGGTTAAATTTTTACGAAATGCAAAAAAATTTAAGGACTATTATTAGTTTTTTGATGAATGAGTTGATAATATTCTAATGAAACATGTTGATATTTTTCAGTAACTATTTCCCATTAAACAACTAATGAAAATTCATAGATTTTATAAGCCAAAACTAAAATTTTCATCTACTTTTGCTACTTTTTTCATTTTAAAAATCGATCCATGGCCATTTGTAAAAATCAATTTTGATATTTGAATCAAATCGGCAATATTGTTGTTCCTGTTTTCTGGGAACATTTGAACTTGCCTAGCACTATAAACGGGCCAAACTTGCCTTGACATGGTGAAAACATTGGGGCATCATGGGTGGGGCGGGAGCGCCACGGGGCGAATTACCCGAGGCGCCGCGCCAACCATTATTAAGAAAACGTGGGTAAATTTTGAAATTCAGAACCTTCTTCTTCTTTTTCTTCTTATTTTTTATTATTCCAACGCTCAATCCTTAAAAGCGATATTCCTCATTCGTTACTGATTGATGAAAAATAAACATGAGCTTATTGGAAACAAAAAAGAATTACGCAACTGTCTTAGAAAGCACTTTTTTCATTTAGGTCCTTGTTATTGATTTATTGATCAAAATAAAAAATTGAAAACATAGACAAATAAAAACTCCCAACCGCACAATAAAAGGCTTTTGGCAACAATAAAGATTGTACAAAGCAGACAATGAACAGCCCTTCATAGAAACCGCACAAAAAAAATTAGAAGACAGGGCTCGGTTTTAATTGGTGGCGGAAACCAAATTAGTTCCCAGCGCCATCTACTTCAACCGCGCGGAAAACGGCGAAAATTACAAAGTACATTTTTTTATTCTTACATTTCTAATGACAAAATTAATTCAAAGTTTTTTTTGATTAATAATAAGCATCGGTGGCGCGGGAACGCCTCGCGGAAGTTTAGCCCCACAGCACCGTGCACACTAGATAGAGAACGTTGGGAATTTTTTTTTGTAATTTATGTTCATCTTCTTCTATTTATTATTATAATTCTAACGCTCATTCGTTCACTCATTCATTCGGTTATTTTTTAATTTAATTCAAAAAAAAAATGGTAGGCTAGCTTTGAAAAATGCTCCAAGAATAGAGCACAAGCGCGAAATCGCCACTTTTTCAAATTTATAGCTGTTTCTTACAGATACAAATATAGCCTTCTAATTAAAATGTGGCGATTTCACGCTTTTCAAAGATTTCTGTGAGTATGATTTTTTTCAATTGACATTTCATCAGACTAAAAAAATGCCACAGTGCTCTGTGATTAGATCAATGTATAAACAAATCATTATCATATGGTAGAAATTTTTATTCAGTGAGCAGTTGCCCAAACCAAATGCATATTTCCTATAGGGTAGTGCATTTAATTTCGGCACTCTTTTGTTTTTCCGATGTAACTTTTCACTGTATGGCCCGATTTTCATGTTTGATAGCTCATTTTGACGCTTTCACGATACTGCGTTGTGTCACAAAAGTTTCACTGTACGAAAGTAGTTTTTTACTTAATTCAATCAGTTTTTAAAAAAATGGAAAATTGCCGCAATTAAATGTATGCATTTAATTTCGGTACTTTACAAACAATCGATTGTTTCTCAGTCAAAAAAAATCATTTTCAAAAATTTAAAAACCTATCATTTTCTCCAGACAGTTTTCTTTAATTTAAGCTTCTACTTGTTGTTCAACGTGTAATTGGCAAAAAGTTACAGCTAAAATGCCAAATGGTATCAAATTGAGCAAAATTTGGGAAAAAAGTGCATTTAATTTCGGCACTTTTTAAAAGGACCCCCTTAATCGAGTTTAAGTGCAGTGCTATGACCCCTACACATTTCAATGTTGTCTTTTAACTATT
>JASAMX010030264.1:0-48675 GCA_030248175.1 Microlaimidae sp. YZB2_3 | reverse complement strand
GGTGACGCAATTTTTAGACAAGTTAATAAAAGCTTAACATTTAAATTTTAGTAGCCATAGGTCAAGCGGGTAGGTGGTGCCGTGCCCTCTCGTTTTTTGTTTTTTTTTTGAAAAAAGTTTCAAAGATTATTCGTTACCATCAGACCTTACTGGTTATGATCTCTGGAACTCCGGCGCTCCACTCTATTATATTATGATACTATTTCAGACCTGTGCACCGTCTGAAAATTATCTCCCCCTACTTTATTGGAGGATTCCCCCCCCCCGCCTCCCGCGGAAAAAATGAAAAAAGTACCCAAGCCTATTTCAATGAATTTTAGGCCATTTTAGACCTATTTTTACCTTATGTTCGTTTTTTTGTCCCTTTTTTTCCCTTTTCCCTTCTTTTTTTATCTCTTTTTTTCTCCTTTTTTTCTCTTTTTTTTTCTTTCTCCCTTGCTTGCCTCCCGGTTTTATTACCCCCCGTTTCAAAAAAGTTATTCCCCCGTTTTGGAATTGCCCCCTCCCCAATTTTAATTGGGAGGCAGTGCACAGGTCTGATATTATGATACTAATTTATTTTATTAATAAATTAAAAGTAAAGTATATAATGCCATAATATCAGAAAATTTTTATTGTGTCAGAAAGTTTTTTTCTTCAAAAATTATTAAAACAATAAAAATGAAAAAAATGCAAGTAAAATAATTCAGGACATTATTTCAAGTAAAACAATTTAGAACATATTTTAAGTGTAAATAAGCTTTAAATCGGTAATTTAATGAACAGAGCTTCGGAATTTATTTTTGCTTTATGCCGGGGCTCCGGGACACGAATTTATAGGGTAGGAACATTAAAAAAAACAGTTCTTAGCCGCCTCCGCACAGAGTAAACCGGTTTCGCATGGTCTATTTGGTCTTTTTTTTTACCCTGGGCAAGAATACAAGATAATGTCTGACTGTACACAAAATTTTTGACCAAAATTTTTCTAAAATGTTGCACTTTTGTGCGAGTTTTCTAGCAAAAATTTCCCATTTTCTGCTAGTTTTGTTGCGCTGCGATTTTTTACACAGTGTTGGTTTTCTTGCAGTGGAGACTGCGACTTTTTTGCACTCAATACTGCTTTATTCGCACTGCGATTATTTTAGCACTGCGCTGCATTTCTAGCTGCACAACAAAAAATAAAAACAAAACGGAGCGAAAAATGATTTAAATGAGTAAAAGTCGTTTTTTTGAAGTTGAAATATGTTATACCTTTTTAGTTTTAATGAAATAAAGTAACTTTCCAACATTTTAAAATTAAATAATACAAGTTTTGAAGTGTTTTACTCCATTGAAAATGACTACCAGCATCTGTATTTTTTGTTGTACAACCAGACTCTCAGTGCTCAAATAATCGCAGTGCGAATAAGCAGTATTTAGTGCAAAAAAGTCGCAGTACCCACAGCAAGAACACTAACACTGTGTTAAACATCGTAGCGCAAGAAAACTGGCAGAAATTCGTTATTCGCGCATTTTTTTTAGAAAATTCGTACACGATTTTGATACCAAAATTTTGGTCAGAAATTTCGTGTACAGTCGGACATTCTCGTATTTATATTCTTGCCCTGAGTAAATAACATTTTTTTAAATTCTAGAACGAGGGGGGAGGGGTTGAAAATCGACCCGCTGTAAAAAAATAAAATCTAGAGAAAAGGGGTAATTAGGGTATTAAGTTAAATAAAACAAGTTATTTATCTGTACCTATAACCATACATGGGCAAGTTGGTCCGGAGTGGGGGGGGGTTAAACCCCAAATTAGAGGGAGGGGGAGGGTTAAAATCCAAGAAACGCAAAATACCCATAATGTTTTTTCCTGGGGTGTATTATACCCATACTTTTTTCAATTTTAAAGAAAAAATAGGTAAAAAACGCTAATTTTAGGTCAAAAAGCCCTTTTTAATGCATTTTTAAGCTTTTTACTGTTTAAAACATTCATTTTGACCTCAAAACTTAAGTTTGGAGGCAGTTAGAAGTTATTTTAAAAACTTTTTTTATTTTTCCAAAATTGAGGGTTTCCCCCCACTTGAGGGAGGGGGGGGTAACCCCATTCATGGGCCGGAGTAGGGGGGGGGGGTTTTTGGGTGGGGTGTGGGGGGGGGGGGGGATGGGGGGTTGGGGGGGGGGGGGGGGGGGAAAATGAAAAAAAAAATGCTTTAGGGCCTGCCTCGCTGCTGTGGTGGGCCCCAGAAGGGACCCTCGAAAAGTTGTCTTCCCCCCCCCCCCCCTTGGGTTCCCCCCCCCCCCCCCCGGCTCCTTCGGTTAACCCCCCCACCTTTTCAAAATTTGGGGGGTAAACATTCTTCAACTCCCCCATGCTTATTTATGCCCCTAACTGTAACGATATAAATTGAATAAAATAAGCTACTATTCATCTATAACATTTTTGTAACATTCCGGTTAATTAGATGGCTAATTTTGACCATAAGTTTATCGCTTTATTGTTTAATAATTTTGTTACAAAATTATTAAACAATAAAGCGATAAACTGCAGTGCATCGCTTTGAGAGCAATTTAACCCACCCTCGGACCGGGGGTTAAATTTAACCCCCAGGGGGGGGTTAAATTTCTGTCAAAGCGATGCACGGATAGGGAAATATTTAATACACAGTGATACATTCTTTGTTATGTATTCTTGATAATTGTGATAGTTTTGTTTTTGTTTACATTATACTTTGAAAAATAAATATTTATGCCACATTTGCCTTCTTAATCATCGTATATAAAAACTGTTAGCTGTTGTAAAAAAAAAATTTTTAAAATTGTAGATTTTTTTGAGTGTTTTGGCACTAGTGACAATCCTACTTTTAAACATTATGCTCCAAAACTCTGGTCCTTCAATAAGTAAATTTAGCCTTTTAAATTGTGTTTTAAAACATTTTATCCGCATGTTTAGGACTTATTTTTGCTATTAATAATTTTTAAAAAAATCAGTTTACTAAGAACTACTTTTATAAATAATTAATCTGTAAAATTTATACCTCAATTCTATTCATTGCGATTATCACAGCTCTTAAGCTCCGTGGACCTGCTCCGAAGCTACGGAGCAGTCATTAATTAGAACGTAAAATTATTTAATAATATTTCTCAATAGTGATGTTTCCCGGAGCTCCGAAGCGCAGCTCCACTTTTAGGAGCTCCAGAGCATCCCCCGAAGCTCCGGAGCAACCCCGGAAATAAAACAAGTTTTTCAGGCTGAAATTAAGGGCGTGAACGGACTCCGTTAGGAAGAAATAAAAAATAAACCCACGAGCGAAGGAAATTAAAAAAAAAGTTACCGGTGGTTATGTAACCCGTTGTTATTTAGTTGCGTCACGTGTTTCTCTGCACGTGATATTTTCTCCAAAAAGTGGTTACTTGAATACCCTGCTATTTTCACCCTGATAAAATTAATTTTTGAGATGTACACCGGAGTAATTTTCAAAAAGCTCCGTCTTATTTTAGTTCTGAAGAGTTTTTCCAGAGCTCCCGTCTTATTTTTGGAATGAATTAAAAGTGATACCACAGATTGTTTTGTCAAAATTTTTTTGTAAGCTAACTTTTTTTAAAAATTTATTTAAAACTCCAAAAATTAACAAAGTAAAGAGTTCTTTTCGTGAATAAAAGCATATTATAACAGATTATGGTTTGTTGTTCTTTTAAACATAAATTATGTTTTGTAGTTTTTCGTGTATGCCTTGGCTAATGACTGGGTTAATACATAAAAGTAGAAAACCTACTATAAAATTACCAATAACCTTCCCACAAAGCGAAAAAAAAACTTCAACTAAAGGAAGGAATTTAGAAATGCAAAATCGTTAATTTTTATGTTTTTATATTTTCTTCAAAATCACCTTGCAATGCGTTTAACTAACTGCGCATTTTAAGATTCCGTTAATTTTGGCCATTCTAAAATTTAGGAGAAAGAACCTGCCGTTTTTTTGCTGTTTTTAAATATCGTACTACCGTATTTATAAAGGATTTTTTGCTCATTTGACTTTTTTGAAGTTTTTAGAGCCAAAAAAATTCAACAAAAAATACATGTTATTAAAAACTTGTTTTTTTAAGGTTTTAACATAATTATTTAAAGTCTTGCAAATAACTATTAAAGTTTGAAACGGGAAAAAATTAACTTATATGTACCAAGAACAATACGTAAAATAAATTTGCAACCTTTAAAGATTTTTACTGTTCGTTTTGGCAATAGTTATAGTCAGTTTTTTTTTTGGGTGGCCGAAGTTAATGGCTTGCACCTTAATTTCGGCCACTATCAAAAAAAAACTTTAAACCTCCATTGATCTTTAAGTGTAACAGAAATTTTTAAAATTTTGCACTGGAATAAAATCTTTTGATTTTTATACCAAATTTTGGGTCGATTGGAAAAACCAAAAAACTTATCGAAAAAAATAAAAAAGGTGGCCGAAATTTAGCCGGTTTAAAAATAATTTAGTAGTGCACTTAAATCAATAATTTAAACAAAAACTAAAACCCTGGTCCGTGCCCCCCTCCCCTCTTGAACCCCCTCTAAATTTCAAAGTATTGACTTCTCAAAAAAACTAAGGGTGTCCCGTTTTGAAGGGTCTTTTATCTTCACGTTCTATGCTCGCTCACCTATAAGCTCTCCTAATCTGCAGTTTCCCCCTTTTACAAAACATCCATTAATTTTGTATTTTTTCCATCCCAATACATAGGGTAACTGACTTAATTTCGGCCACGCCTTAATTTCGGCCACCAATTTAGGGTGTTAGAAAATTGGCTTATTTTTAAAACACAAAAGAACTAGCACAAAAGTAACTGGATTAATGTTGAATAAAGTGTTTTTGCAAAAGTTTTTTATTTTTGTTATTCTACATTATCAACATTTTCATACAAAAAGTGAATTTTTTGTGATTTTCCTAATTTTTGCTTTGTGTTTAAACTGCATCAAATTTAGAACGAAGCCATATATACCTTAAAATATCTTCTATTTAAGCCTCAAAGTTGTTAATTTTCATGTTTTGATATTTTCTTCAAAATCATTTTGCAATGCATTTAACTAACTGCGCATTTTAAGATTCCGTTAATTTTGGCCACCTGAAAATTTAGGTAAAAGAACCTGCCGTTTTTTGCTGTTTTTAAATATCATTGTACTACTGTATTTATAAAGAATTTTTTTGCTCGTTTGACTTTGTTTTGACGTTTTTAAGCCAAAAATAAAAATTGAACAAAAAATACAAATTATTAAAACTTGTTTATTTAAGGTTTTGACATAATTATTTAAAGTCTTGCTAATAACTATTAAAGTTCGCAAACGGGAAAAATTAAGTTATATGTACCAAGAACAATACCTAAGGGTAAATTTGCAACCTTTAGAAATTTTTATTGTTCGTTTAAGCAATAGTTATGGCCAGTTTTTTGTAGGTGGCTGAAATAAATGGCACGCGCCTTAACTTCGGCCACTTTAAAAAAAAAAAGTTTAAACCTTCACTGATTTTTAAGTGTAACAAAAATATTTAAATTTTGCTCTAGAATAACAAATATAGCTATTGTTTGATTTTTAGGACAAATTTTGGCTTGATTGAAAAAGCCAGAAAAAAATTATTCAAAAAAATAAAAAAAAGGTGGCCGAAATTAAGTCAGTTACCCTACACCTATTCTAATAATTTCCTCCCTTTTTAACAGTCCGATAATTTTTAACACAATAGATGCTACTTTTTAGATAAAAAAATCATAGGTGGAAAACCATAGATTACCTATGTAAAATTCAGTTCAGGATTAAGAATTTTCTGTACGCAAATTTCTTATACTTTCGGTGAAGTGCACCTAACTGGTTGTGCAAGAGCAATAAATTTCTGCAGAAGCGACCGAATTTTTCGTGTCTGTGCAGAATGTTAGATCATTTCTTATTGTGACGCGCAAAATTCTTTCATTTTTTCTTTAAAACTACAAAAAAAATTTTAAATTCTTTAAATTTTTCTTTGACCACGGAATGGTAAGTTCAAAAACTTAGTCAAGCTCTAAATAAAAGATTTTACGATAATATAGCAAAGTTTTTATCTTGTTCACACCGGAGTGAGATGTGACAACACGTTCAGAGCGCGTTTGTGTCTGTCACTTATCACCATCATGTAGAAATAAATCGATATGCCACTCCGGTGTGCAGGCCCTGTGCCAGGGGGGCCATGGCCCCCCCCTTCTTTCTGGGTTGGCCGGGGTAAAAAATAAAGAAGATGAGGTAGGTTCAGGGGGGTGGGGGGAGGTAAAAGCGAAGGTGACTTCATTATGAACCCTGCTTCTCCCCACCTTCTTTCTTGGGGTATGCCAAAAGTGGATTCTGCCGGTCTGGCTGCCTTGAATTCAATGTAAATAGGTATTTTTAAGCCCTAATTTTATTCATTTTTCATGCTAAATCAAAAAATTTCGCCTCCGACGGCTGGGGGGACACCCCCTAGACCCCCCGGCGGACGCTTCGCGTCCGCCTGGCGCCGCTTCGCGGCACAAAATGCGGCGCTTCGCGCCGCATTTATATATTTAGTTTTCAGTTTTCCAGAGTCTGGCCCCCTCCTTTCAAAAATCCTGGCACAGGCCCTGCCGGTGTGAACGTGTTGTCACTTGTCATTCGGAAGTGAACCAATCTTTACGTTTTTAAAATATTTTGTGAAAAAAAATTTTGTTTATACAAAATGTTATAAAAAAATAGGGATTATTTTGTTATATCTCCAAAAAAATTTTACGATTTTTTTATGATTTAATGCTTGGTTGTTGGTTCTGATTTAAGGCTGGTTCATACGTATGACAAAACGTCCTTTGGACAAAGTCCAAAGGACAATTTTAGAAAAGCCAAAACGTCCTTTTGACAAGCCAAAACGCCCTTTGGACTTTTTCTTTTGAACGAAGTATGAACGCTACTTAGAATTTGTCCTTTGGACAAAGTCCAAAGGACAAAATTTAAAGGGAAAAGTCCAAAGGACAAAAAGTATGAACACGTATTTACGCTGTATTTGTCCTTTGGACTTTGTCCAAAGGACGTTTTGTTATAAGTATGAACCAGCCTTTAGGAAAATAAATTGGGGAGAGGGATTTGGAATTAGGAGGATGAATTTGAGAGAATGAATTTTGAATACGGAATAATTTGGATTATCAATATTAAAAGTTTACACAATTGTTGAAACACAATATTTCAATTAAACTTTTTAGTACATTTTTTATTTATTTTATTTTTATTTAGATGAAAGTTTTTTTAAATAAAAACTTTAGGCACAAATTTCAAGTTTTCGAACATTAACCTTTGACTCAAGTTTTTTAGTACTTATAAAAATTATAATACAAACGATGTTTTAGATTGGTTTCATTCAAATAGCAGTGGTGACCTTAAGCTGCTGTTTTTTGGTTTCCGGTTTGAGTTTGCACCATCAGCGACTCAAGCGATCCCTTGATCTAGACACCGAACAACCGTCGAATTTTACTTGTCAAAACAGATCCGATGGATTTTACGCCCACACCGAGAACAATAGTAAAACTAAAATGATAATATTTCATTTTATTGACACGTTTTTCACCGGTTAATGGCTGTATTTTAGAAAGAAAAAAAGAACAATTGATATATTGTAAAAATGTCTATTTTGCCGAATTCTGATACTGCACGACAGTCAAAACCCTCCCATTTAAAGGGAAATTGCTCAGTGTTAAAGACCTTTACAGAGCTATGACCTTATAGAATCATTTTTAGCCAATTAGGGCTGGGAAAAAAATCTTTCGTTTATTGAAGATCCATTAGAAAGACATACGCCAAGACTCAATTTCAAATTTTCTTAAAACGGTATTCGTTGGATGGGCAGTAATGAGGACCCCGAAGTTCCGTAGCAAGATTCGGAGCTCCGTCTTATTTAGTGTTGTGATAGTTAACCAAAAATCATAGTAGGTAGTTAAGTAGGTAGTTAACTACTTTAAAAATTATAAGTAGGTAGTTAAGTAGTTAAATGAAATTACAAGTAGGTAGTAAGTAGGTAGTTAACTACTTGAAAATTTTGAACTAGGTAGTTAAGTAGTAAGTAGTTAAGTAGTTAACCCTTTAACTAAACACATACTTGCCTTAATAAGAATGAAAGATTAAATTTTTAGTGTAAAAACACTTAGTCGTACCTTTAATAATTAACAATTTCCATATTTTATCGGTTTTGCTACTTCTTTATGTTTAGCAATATTTACATAACGGCTGGACAAATAACATAACATAGTTTAAATTCAAAAGGTTGTTTACAATAAAAAATAATTTATTGTTAAGTTAACATGTTTTGCTGATGTATTTTGCAAACTTATTTTAAAAAGTTTTGCATTTTTACCCACTTTATTGTATAACAGTACTGACGGGTTAGAGTTCGCAAATATATCTAAAACTTCAACGATTTTAATTAGGTTCATAAACTATAAAGCCTTTTGTGTATAAAATCACTGTTGAGTGGCAAAATATCGATTTTTATTGAAGACTCGCAGCACGTGCAAATTACTGTAGATTACTGTACACGTTCTCACATTTTGTTTTAAACACCTGTAAGTTTTACCTAATATCGCCCCGCAGATATTGATTGTTTTTATAAAAACACTAAATACTTGACTGCTTACTTCACTAACTACTTTCTGCCTACTTTGCTAACTACTTTCTGCCTACTTTTTAACTACTGTGTTAACTACTTGTATTAACTACTTTATTTTTTGAAAGTAGGTAGTTAAGTAGGTAGTTAACTACTTAAGTAGTTATCACAACACTAGTGTTATTTTTGTAATGATTTCATAAATAACGAAATAAACTAGAATTTTTTTTCTAAAATTTTTTAAAACAATAAAAAAAGTTCTAAATATTAATCGAAGTATGTAGAATAGGTTAAAACATATTTTCAAGCTTAAGTAAGCTTAAAAACATTTAAAGGGCGGAGCTCCGGAACTCTTTAACTCCGTTTTAATGGCCGAAGCTCCGAAGCATGATATTACAAGGTTGGAACATCATTAGTTAAAAGTGTAAAAATGTTTATCAATGACGGCTGAAAATTATTACTGGGGCTGAAAGGTAAAGCAAACCCGCGCTACAAAAAGCAATACTTTATTGTCATTGGCTAATATGAAATGACCATTGGCTTAGGCTTTGAGCGTAATTTGAACGGTGAATCACTCTGCAAATCTAAAACGACCCTTGGTGTTCAACATAGTCCTTAAATAAAAACAAATAAAAACAGCTTTTGTGTCTTTTAAAAACAGCTTTATTCTCATGTCTGAATATTGAGTTACTTTTTTCCTTCGTATAAATAAAACGATTCTGATTAGTGAGTGATGGTTCTACCTTCTAATAAAATGCTTCGGTGTACATTTCAATATAATGCTTCGGAGCTCAGTCCATTATTTAGCGATTTCAAGCTTACTAAAGCTTAAATTATGTTTTCAGTTTTCCAATTAGCATTTATAGTAGTGATGTTTTTACCCTCCAACATCATGCTCCGGTGCCCCAGCCATTTTAAACGGAGGGAACTCCGGAGCTCCGCCTCTTAAATGAGCGATTTCAAACGTATTTAAGTTGGAAATTTGCTCATAGTTATTCTATATAAATAATAATGAGTTTTGTTTGTTTTTAATGTTTTTAAGTTTTGAAAAAAAAATTTAGTTTGCAAAAATTTTGATAAAATAATTTATGGTATTACCCCTTATAATTATTCATGAAATTAGTATGAGAATAGGGCGGAGTTCCGGAGTTCCGGGGGCTGCTCTAGAGCTCAAAACTCCGAGGAAATCACTAGTTCTTAGGTATCACTTTATTATATATATATATTTTTTGAATTTTTTTAACAAAAATTTAGATTGCAGCTTTCGATACTTCCTGTGCAGAATTGGAAATCGAACAACCCTCCAATGTCCAGATAGCAATTTGCGCTTCAACCAAATTTTTTACAAGTGTACGGATGCTGAATTTGTGGTCAGCTGCAATATTAAGCGGGAAAAACCGAAAGAAGGTGTTTTTTATAGTTTATCGAGGCCGGTTATAGACTAGTTCGGAATAAGGGTTTTTTAGTGTTAGGAAGAGGGTACATAACTACTAGCGCCAATCATATGTAGAGGGAAAATTGAGAAACAGCGAGCGACTAGTACATTTTACAGTTTGAAATATTTTAAATATTTATTGGTTCAAAATCTCGACCCCTTCTCTTCAACATTTCTGAAAAACTTTTTAAATATTGCAAAAGCAAAAGCAGTTTTTGGGAATTTTAATTTTTTGCCGCTTCGTAGGTACGGCGCTGCTGGCGCGCTTGTTTTCCAGTTTTTTAATGTTTCAATAACAGAAAATGCTTAATTTAAAAGTTTGGAATGGACTGTTTAAAATTAATTTTTAATTTTTGAATAGTTTTACAAGCGAAACATTAAAAAATCTATGTAGGTTTAAAATTAGTTTAAAAGCACAAATATTTCATTTTTATTTTAATAATTAGAAATCACTGTTCAGGATAATACTATTTTAGTGGTGATTTTAAACTATTGTGACGTTTAATTAAAAAACAAAAATTTATTTAGCACAAACTGATATATTACAGCACTTTAACGTAGTGAAACATATCATCGTGTAGCAATTTTTATGAAGTATAGGTTTAAACTTAAGAAACTAAGAAAGCTAAGATTTTTTCAAATTTTATTTTTTTCTTTTTGTACTCTCTCTCGTACAGTAAAAGACGCTTATTCCGAACTAGTCTATAGACACCTAAATTTAAATTACTTCAAATTCCGCTTATTTTTAAAGGAGCGGTTGCAAATGTTTTTTATTGTATTTTTTAAATAAAAATAAAATAAAATTACGTTATTGCAAATTACAAATTCCAATTGTCTTTTTCCGCGGCATGCCGCCGGCCAAGAGGAAGAGGTATGGTAGGGTCTGCCTCCATTTTAAAACATTCGATTGAAATAAACTGCGCTCTTCTACAATCAAAGTTGGAAAAACAACGACAACAAACTTCAATTAATTTCGATTCATAAATAAACAATTTCGGATTTTAAAAAAATGTCCAAGAAGTCTATTTTTGGAATTATTTGGAATGACTTAAACATTACTCAAAATAAAGAAAAGATCTTAAATTGTAAAATGAGTTGTTGTTTAATGTTAATTTTAATTTCTAATTATTTCAAATTAGTATGTTTACAGAAATAATCTCAGTTATTATTCTTGTTACTTGCATTATTTTTACAGTTGTTTGAAATAAAAAATAAAACAAAGCTATTAGGAAGTCATTATTTTAAATTAATATCTTTTTATTTAACAAACTTATGCAAAAAAATTGTTTGATTTGTCCTTTCCTGACAACCTTAAATTTAGTGTTAGTTTGCACATGTTTTACAAAAAAAGCAAAAAAAATTGAAGTTTGATTAATAATATTAAAATTAATATCTGTGCACTGGTTTTTTTTTATGCTAAAAATTTTAAAATTCGGTGTCTTTTGGCGGGTTTTGTGTTTAACTTAAAAATACTAAAAAACAATTTGATTGGGATAAAAGACTATTATTATTTTTGTTTTTTTAGATATATTTTGGGACTATTCTGATGGGAAGTACGGTAAGATATTTTATTTATTTAAATCTATTATAAAAAGTATTTTGCAACAGAAGGCAATGTATGATATAATTAGTTAAATTCAACTGCTATTAATATTTTCTTATATAATTAATAAGTTCAACGGGTTTATTGTGCTTATGGTTTATCATAGTTAAACAAATAATTGCTCTGAAATCGAAGCCGTAAATAGGCAACTTGGAGCCGTAAAAATACCACTATAGCGCCTGAAATTAAGAAAAACTATCTTGGATAAGTGTTACCTTAGGCTTGCGTAGAATATTCGTTTTTAACAGTTTTAGACAAACGGCTTTGAAGTTTCATGCTTGCGGCTTTAAGTTTTGTCACGATTGTGAAAAACCTCGCATTTGAACCGAAATTTTTCATTGTAAAGATAATGACGCCATAGAATTCTCCTTATTATGATGCAACATTTTCAACCAATAAGCGCCTGGGCGGGGGGCAATTGATTCTCTAATAAACGTGGCGAAACGACCTTTTGATTTTGATTTTTCTATTTTGATTTCCTACGAGCAAAACATAAATTAGAAACACTACCCGCCATTTGAGATCCCTAACATTTTGGGCCGGAATTCACAAAGCTCGCTATACACCGGGTATGTGTATCCGGTGGTGTTGGTGTGTGTTTGTTTTTTTTGTGTTTGTTTGGGTTTTTTTTGTTTTTGTGTTTTTTGGTTTTTTTGTTTTTTTTGTTGTTTTTTTGTTTTTTTGGTTTTTTTTTGTGTTTTTTGTTTTTGTTTTTTTTTTTTTTTTTTTTGTTTTTTTTTTTTTGTTTTTTTTTTTTTTTTTTTTGTTTGGTTGTTTTTTTTTTTTTTGTTTTGTTTGTGTGGGTTTTTTTTGTGTTTGTTTTTTTGTTTTTTTTTTCTCTGGTTCTGGGGTTGGGGGGGGGGGTTTTGGGGGGGGGGGGGGGGGGGGGGGGGGGGTTGTGTGTGGTTTTGTGGTGGTTGGTTTGTGTGTGGGTTTTTTTTTTTTTGGGGGGGTTGTGTTTTTTTGTTTTGGGTTTGGGGTGGGGGTTGGGGTGGGTTCTTGGGGGTGGGTTTTGTGGGGTGGGGGGTTCTGGGCGGGGTTGGGGGGGGGGGGTTATACACCGTGTAAACTACGGTATATTTGGGGGCCAGCACGATGTAAACTTGTCCGGATTAACTAACACCGTGCTAGCCGCCAAATAAACCGTAGTTTACACGGTGTATACACCGTGTAAACTTTGGTATATTTGGGGGCCAGCACGATGTAAACTTGTCCGGAATAACTAACACCGTGCTAGCCGCCAAATAAACCGTAGTTTACACGGTGCATACACCGGATGCACATACACGGTGTATACACCGCTTTGTGAATTGCGACCCTGACGTGCGGATATTTTCGGATCCGAATTACGGTTGACTATTAGGGTGTCGAACATAGGTGAGCACGGTCGGGGAAGCTAGAGGGGGGGGGGGGTGGTTACCCGGGGTAAATCGAATTTTGAATTCTAGGAGGGGGTCCCAGGGGGGTCCGGACCCCCTAGCTTTTTAGGGGGGGTCGACCCGGGGTGCGAAATTTTGAAATCTAGAGGGGGGTCAGGTGGGGTCCGGTGTCCAAAGCAAAACAGTTTTAAGCCACAATAACTTTAATATTGTTCTTTTTATAGGATAATACTACATTTTATTGAATAAAAAGCCATATTAATGTATAAAAAGGGTGTAAAAGCATGAATATGTGATGAAAATTCACGTTTTTGGAAGAAAATTCAGTATAAAAAATGTACCTAAAATTTTCCCGAGAGGGGAAGGGGCGGAGTCAGATTTCAAAATCTATAGGGGGGTCAGGGGTAAAAAATTCGGAAATTTGGGGGGAGGGCCCCCCCCTAGATTTTCGTCTAGGGGGGGGGGCAAAATTTCGAGGCTAGGGGGGTGGACCCCATTCTGCCCCCCCCCTTTCTCACCTATGGTGTCGAAAAAGAAATTTCAGGTCCGAAATACTGGGGAGAGAATTTTCCTCATTGCTACGGAAATTCTCAATCTCCGATCGATATCAGAGCTGCCGATATCGAATTTTGCGACGTGGAACCGTTCCAATTTCACAATTGGAACCGAAGCTATAACAGCCTCTACATGAAAAACACAGCCTTTACCTGTAAGTTATTATGTAAAATTCCACTAGGGGCCTGATTAAATACTAATTACTAGGAAATAAAACAAAAATATTTTTTTTATGTTTAGGATAAAACTTGAGAACAATTTGACTTATTGGCAACATTCAATAAGGTTTTTATTATATTTGCGTCGTGATTGAAGCTTTATTAGTTCGTAAAACTGTGAAATTAATTGTTGCACTGTTTATTACAGCGTAATGGAATGCTTGAAGTAGCTGCATGCTCTGCTCAAGTATCATCTCTGACATGACTCATGATTTCTAATGTTATAATGGCTGCGTATAAAAAAATCGTGAAATTTCGTGGATTTAAAAAAAAGTAAAGAAGTTTTGTGTATAATATCTGGCGAATAATATTCCAGTGTACAACGCGGCAACAATTGTTTTGACATTTGTGTTTTTTTACACATAAAAAATATTAAAATCCTGTTAATTTTAAAAAGCTAAAGGTAGAATAGAATAGAATAATTTTTATTTATTTAAATTAGTTTTTGTAATAATAGTTTTCGTTGTGATTCCAAAAGTAAATTTGAAATTTCGTAATAAACTGTTAACGGCGCATTTAAAAATTCTTGCTATTAAAATTAATTAAAAACTAAATTCCACAATTATTTTAATAATTTTTTTATGACGTTAAAGGCCGGTTCACACCGGGACGGCAGTGGATAGTGGATAGAGGATAGTGGATAGCGGATAGTACGTTCACACCGGAATTTTCTCGGATAGCGGATAGTGGATAGTTAAAGGAGCACTGTCACAAATCAAATTCCTATAACGCCCGAACCGGACTGCTCCTTTAATACTGAACCGATTCAGCTGAAATTTTAAAATGTTGTAGCCTTGTAGTGTAGCACTCTAAATACCAAAGTTGAGCTTTGGTATTAAAGGAGCAGTCGGGTTCGGGCGTTATAGGAATTTGATTTGTGACAGTGCTCCTTTAATAGTGGATAACCGTTCACACCGGAGTAAGATAACCTCTGATAGTGGATAGCAGATAGTTGATAGTGGAGAGCACGTTCACACCGGAATTGCCTCGGCTAGCGGATAGTGGATAGTTGATAGTGGATAGTGGATAACCATTCACACCGGAATTACCTCGGATAGCGGATAGTTGATATTGGATAAGGCGAGTTGCTGCATGCAACAACTTTGTACTGCTGGCAAGCCAAATTAAAGATATTTTTTCTTTTGTTTCTTGCTTAAATCCTGCTTTTTCTTGATTTTACAAAAATATTTTTATAAATTTCGATTGTGTAAAGTAAAATATTTTTTTAAGTATTTTCTGAAATTGTTTTTTTTTTTTTGAAATTCAGTTGATTTCATCAAATCTAATGGTTTTGAAAAAGGTTACGAAAATCTATAAGGTACTTCTTTAATTTATGTATTGGGTAGGGGTTAAAAATTTATATATAAATAGACGTTATGTCCGTGTCTGTGTGTGTGTGTGTGTTCTGTGTCTGTGTGTGTGTGCGTGTGCGTACGCGTGCGTGCGCGCGTGTGCGTCTGCGTGTACGTGTGTTTGTGTGCGTCTGCGTGTTTGTGTGTGTCAGTCTGTTCCTTCATTCCTCCCTAACCACCCAACGGATTAAGCTGAATGAGGTATCGTTGGAAAGCTTATACCACAGGGAATGACGTAAGGTGGTTGAAATTTGGAAACAACTTACATGGACATCTTTATACTAAACAACTCGTTTTTTTTCTGAAAAAATTTTTTTTTAGTATTTTCTGGTATATTTTTTAGTATTTTCTGAAATTGTTTTTTTTTTTTGAAATTCAATTGATTTCATCAAACCCAATGGTTTTGAAAAAGGTTACGAAAATCTACAAGGTACTTCTTTAATTTATGTATTGGGTAGGGGTTAAAAATATATAAATAAATAGACGTAATGTCTGTGTGTGTGTGTGTGTGTGTGTGTGTGTGTGTGTGTGTGTGTGTGTGTGTGTGTGTGTGTGTGTGTGTGTGTGTGTGTGTGTGTGTGTGTGTGTGTGTGTGTGTGTGTGTGTGTGTGTGTGTGTGTGTGTGTGTGTGTGTGTGTGTGTGTGTGTGTGTGTATATATATGTGTGTGTGTGTTAAAATAACCATGTTGTGTATTCTTAATTTTGGTATTTTTTACGGTTCCCTTCCCGTGCAATATGTCTATTACAAAATAAAAAAAACTAGCCAATAAAAAAGATATTAAGTTGACAAAAAAATTATGGACACAAATTCCGATATACACGATGGAAAAGCAAAAAATAAAAAAAAATGCCACATATGATTTTACCTTACGAATTTGCAACATATTTCTTTTTCTTCAAGCAGAATGAGGAAATCGTTGGTGGCTGCGAGAATACTGTAAATCAGTTAAATAAAATAAAAAAATGTTTTACATTTTGCAGAAACTCACGAAAGCATTATGAAAAATTGCACTGTTTTTAATAATAACTAACATTTTTGTAGTAAATTAAATCAATAAAAATGAATGGTTTTACTTTAGTTTGGTTTAGGATCGATAGAGCCGAGGGAACTTGGAGCCGTAAGTTGGGCACTTGGAGCCGAAAGTAAAAATCACTAAAACGTCTTGAATCTCAGCCCAAACCATTTTTTTCTTAAAGGCTCCAAGTTCTCAAAAATTTCTGATGGCTTTAAGTTCCCTGCTTGTGGCTCTAAAGACCCTGTATCGTTTAATTTCATTCTAATAAATTTTATTCATAAAATTATGAATTTCCAGTCGAAAAATGCAGTTTTTTAAATGTTGCATAAAGCCGTTTAATATTTATTTTAAAATTTAATAATCATAAAACACAAACCCCAAAATTAATTCCAAGAAACCATTTTAACCAATCGTAAAATTAAGATTGGTTAAAATAGTGATTTCTATTAGCTAATATGTCATATATTGAATAAATGCACCTGTTAATCTTCCATTAGATTTTAATTAATTATAACACTTTCATTTCTAGTTTTTAAATTATATATGGTTTAACTTAAATGTATTCTATTTTCTATACTATTTTTATTAATGGCATTGACAAAATTGTGTATCTAATAAAAGAAAAAAATGTATATAACATTAAGTCTAAATGAACCACTTGCTCAGACACATTTAATTTCCCATTCTAAATTTTTAGGGTCTTTATTTTGGACTTTGTTTCTGAAGTGTCAATTTGTGACGCGGTGTCCGGAAAAAATACCTTCTGCAAAATATCTTCCGGTAAAAAAATCTTCTTTCAGCGGTAAATTATTCAGTATTATTAAAAACTTTTAAACGTTTTTTTAAACTTTTTTATGTTGTTTTAGCTTGATTTTCAGGTTTCACTTTAGGATTAGGATAATAAAAGTTTTATTTTGTTGAGAATTTAAAAGTCTTTCAGAATATATTCTTTCCAAAAATATTTTGCAGAATGTATTTTTTCCGGGCGCCAAACACGCTGTTATTCATCACTCGTTAATTTTCACTCTGGTGTGGACCACCTCATGCCCCGGGGTGGTACCTACTTGGTATACAAGAAAAATCGATAGCCAGTGGCCGCCGTGAAATTTTACCCTTTGCGATTGTTATCGCTAACTAGACGCGGAGTTTATATCGCGTCTCTGTGTAAGTATATACGGGAGAACGACGACAGGGTAGTGTTGTAAAAGGTAATGATTTTCGATTATTTTAAGTAAAAGTAAAAGTAACTCGAAAAATTTTAATTTAAGTAAAGTAAGAGTAAAAGTATAATTTGTGATTTTCTAATTTAAGTAAAGTAAAAGTAAAAGTAACGGTCAAAATTTTATTTAGGTTAAGTGAAAATAAGACCTAATTTTTAAAGTAAAAGTAAGAGTAAAAGTATAATAAAAGTAATTTGGAAATGGAGATAAACGGTTTTTGTAGCTCCAGAGCTCCGTCCTACAGTTTTTTGCTAATTTTTTGTATAAATTTTGATTTTAATAAGTTTTTGTAGTCTAACTAATGGTGTTTAGCGTATTACGACTTATAAAGCATTTTTCTGCCACTGATTTTCTAACAAGCGCATAGCGAATCCAATGGTGAAAATTACTTAAATTTTACTTAAGTAAATTTAAGTATGTATTTACAGGAAAGAATCCGAGTAAGAGTAAAAGTAAAAGTAATTGAAATTTCAAAAGTCGAGTAAGAATAAAAGTAAAAGTAATTGAAATTTTAAAAGTCAAGTAAAACTAAAAGTAAAAGTAATTCGAAATCCGTTACTTATATCAAAAATATATAATAAAGGAAAAATGAGACACTTAGAACAACCTGCTTGAAAAAAAGGTCCCATTTAAATGGGACCTTTTTTTAAGCAGTTTGTTCTAAGCGTCTCATTTTTCCTTTATTATATATTTTTGCTTTTATTAGTTTAAGTAAAACTAAAAGTAACTTTTTACAATACTACGACAGGGCGCTCGCGGCAGTTTAGCATTGAGCTGCACTGCACTGGTTCTCACAATTTCCCGTTTCAGATAGATTTTTTCCTCAAAAAATCGCAGAAACTTAGGCCCCGTTTACACTTACGCACCATGCACAATGCATAAAAGTACCTTTTCACACTTGCGCAAAACGCATAATGCAACAGAACTAATTCTCAGTCAAAACTATTAGTAAATACGGTTTAAAATGCTTATTTCTTTTATTAAAAAAACAAAACCTAACAAGAACAGCGTTACTGCACGTCAAAGTGACAAAAAACTCAAATTAAACGATTTTGGAATCAACAATTCTGAAAATTCCACAATATTCCACAAAAAAAAAGCTAAAATATTAAGCCAAATTATTTTTTTTTTATTTTGTATAGAATTATGTTTTATATTTTGTTAAAAATAAAAACATGTTTTACATTTTATGTATAATAAATTGTAAAGTCGTTTGTTCTGAAATATTTACAATTTGATTCGTTTTTTTAAACAGAAGAGTTTTCAACTTTCGTAATAAAAATACGTGATACATTTGGAAGCGTGCTGTTACTCGTCCAAAACTTGAAACGCCATTCCAAGTCCGATAATGCATTGTGCATTGTGCGTAAGTGTGAACGCCTATTTTCCGAGTTTTATCAAATTGTGCATCGTGCATTGTACGTGCATAAGTGTGAAGGTGCCTTTATTAGCATTGAAGCGTTTCCTTTAGCGTTTTAGACTCGATTTGTTGTCTAAACAATCGGAAAGGATTAATCGTTCTTTATTATTATAATTCATAAATTGTTTTGTTTTTTTTTATTAAAGCAATAACTTTAATAATATACCTTAATTTTAAATCAGCGTAGGTGTTATCCTTCCTAATATGCATCGGGGGTTGATTAATGTACACAAAAGACCTAAAAAACAAACATTTAGAGCGTTTGGAGTCAAGAACACTTCGAGCAAAAATGTGGAATTTGAAGCCAAAAGTTAAATCGCTTAAACCTATGCTTGAACCAAAACTAATTCCAAACCTTTTGTTTTATTTTCGACTCTATTTTCGACGACTTGTTACATAAGCTCCATTTTACGGCCGTCTACTAAAACTAGTCAATTATTAAAATAAAGCTTATCGACGATAAGTTGATTGTATAATTGTCAGTTTAACTGTATCATTTATGTTATTTTATTTTTGCACTATAAAAGATAATATAGCGAACTACGAAATCTTAAGACGGGTAAGGGTAAGGGATTTTCGGCGCAGAGTTACGGATCTGTTATAAAATTATTGTAATTCAGATCCGCGAAAATTGAGCAATAAGAAATTAGTTTTGATGTAAGTTTAGGTTTAGATTTTAACTTAAGTTTTAAATTTCAGCAGACGGTTTTTATCTTGTAATTTTTTCTCCAGCTTCCCGAAATAAAAAAAAACACAAGTAAATAATCGTATGGCAGAAGATAAATTACTATAGTTATGCAATGCTTATTTCTTTTCACAACCATTGGGTAATTACCATCCATCCCAAATCCAATTCAAAAAATAAATATTACAGTTCAAAATAGTTTGGATTTAAAAAAATGTTTGTACTTGGTTAATAAAAAAACAAGGCAACGATCCAAACAACGTCTTAAATGATCATTATCTGCATCTGTAATTTTTTTGGAATTGTGCAAAGTATTCTGTATATTCCGCATGCACATCCAGTAGCCCATAGCGGTTTGAAATCTAAAAAAAATATAATTACCAACAATAAGGTGCATAGTTATTTTTTGTAATAAAAAAATGATGAAATTTTATCGTGATAAATTTTAATTACTTTGATAATTTTTTTCTTTTGTTTTTAAAGAATGCTACTAAGTGATAAGTGATACAGCTTACCGCTGAGTCGCGTCTTCCAGCAGTTTCTCCGGGTAAGGGAACCCGCACTGGACTTTCAGTTGGGCCTGACGCCACCGCAGTAACGGACCGTCAGCGATTTCTTGGATCAAGTTCTGCAGTAGGCCCTCCCCGGCTCGAGTGCCCAGAATGACCATTAAACGATGGTATATGCCCTATATAGGAAAAAGTGAATACTTAATTAACGTCTTTTAAAATTAGGTACTGTAAATAAATCGATTTTTTTAATAGTGGATGGATTTAAAAATTTAAATTAAAAGTTTAAAATTTTCAAACCACTGCGAAATTGTTTTTAAAAAAGCTTTAAGAACAACTTATTACTTCAAATTTATTTTAAAAATTATCGCAAGGATGTATGACATATACCGTAGACAGAATATGCCAGTGTTATATGGAATCCATATTTGCATAAAGGTAAGGTGCGGAGGCAAACTTTTTATCTTCTATTTTAATAATTTTTCGTGAAAACCTTACCCCTGCCCCCAGTAGCCCACAAAATTTTTTTTAACAAAATATCACCAAAATAGCTTTGGTTCAGGTTAATATAGGTTCAGGAGTTATGACCCCCGAAAAATAGCGTTTTTCGACGATTCTGTACGTTACAGATTGCTCAATGGGTAAAACGATTTAAATTACAAATTATACACTCAAAGAAAGCAGCTATTTTTTATTTTAATTTGATACCTTGATCGTTAAGATTGGTGCAATATTTGTCGAAATATTGCGTTTCCCGCACAAAAAACTCGCAACTTTTTCATTAAAAACACCAAACGACGGCAGTGATTTTGTGAAGTTTGTCCAATCTTTCTTTTCTGTTTTCTTCACTTCGTGTTTTTAGCGAAAAATACTGCACCAATCTTAACGATCAAGGTATCAAATTAAAGTAGAAAATAGCCGCTTTCTTTAAGTATATAATTTGTAACTTTAATTGTTATACTCATTGAGCAATTTTTCACGTACAGAATATTCAAAACACGCTATTTTTGTGGGGTTATAACTCCTAACCACTGGAGATATTTTGTTGAAAAAAATTTCGTGGGCTTTTGGAGCCAGGGCATACATGGGCACGGGGGGTTGGGGGGAACCCCCCAAATTATGAGAAGGGGGGTTTAACCCCCTCCCCACTCAGAAGTGCGGTGGGAGAAAAGGTTAACCCCCCAATTTTGGAAAAATGAAGAAAAAAAAAAGTCTTTAAAATGACTTTTAACTGCCTCAAAACTTAAGTTTTAAAGTCAAATCGAATGTTTTAAAAAACAAAAAGCTCAAAAATGCAATAAAAAGGGCTTTTTGACCTAAAATTAGCGTTTTTTACCTGTTTTTTCTTTAAAATCAATAAATTAAATGCACTCCAAAAAAAAAACGATATATGGGTATTTTGCGTTTCTCGGATTTTAACCCCCCCCCCTAATTTGAGGTTTAACCCCTCACTCCGGACCAACTTGCTCATGTATGGGCCAGGGGTAAGGTTTTTTCAAAAAATAATCAAAATCGAAGACAAGAAGTTTGACTTCGCACCGCACCTTTAAGGATATTAAACTCAAATGCCACCAGGAAGCGACATTACTTAACACTAAATGTTGTTGGATTAATGCCAGCAGTTCATTTCAAATCGATTTCTAAATACTTGAAATGGTTAAAATAAAAAAATAAAAATACCAATTCATATCTAAAAACGTCATTTTACTGTGCAGTATATATTAAAAAAGCTTGAAAAAATTAGTTTCAGTCATAATATATGTTTTTTTATGTTTTTATATTAATATATTCATATTGAATTTAATATTAGAGATTTTGTATAAGATTTTTGCCCATTTAATGTAAATTACAAAATGAACTGACTCAATTTGCTACGTTTAAAATAAAACAAAATTCAAAACATTTAATGTCACTCAAGCTATGTATTTTTTACCAACTTCAAGCCGCGTAATGAAATTAATTAAAAATACAATGGACATTTCCGTTATTGTTTTTTTAATTTTTTTTATAAATATTCTGCGTGGCGGCTGTCACAACCGCTCTGTCGCTTCTACAGTGCCGTTGAGTTTAGTACATATCATTGAAAATGTTCAGAGGCGACTATTTAACAAGTGTAATCTTAAGATGGTGTCTTATGAAGAAAAATTAAAATTTCTAGGATTAAAAAAACTACAAGACTGTTGAAATATTTTTATTCTTACAGAAAGCTACAAGATAATACACACTTACATTAGCTTAAAAATTACTGATTTTTTAAATCCAAATACACAAAAGGAGATTAATTTCGTGCATTGCCACCAAGTGAAATATTAACAAAAATATATAACATATATGTTATATATTTTTTGATATTAATAGACTAGTTTTGAATAAGCGTCTTTTACTGTACGAGAGAGAGTACAAAAAGACAAAAATAAAATTTGAAAACATCGGAATTTTCTTAGTTTTTTTAGTTTAAGGTCTCTCCGGACAATTTTCTCACTTAAAAGTGCGGTGCAGAGTCAAACTTTTTGTATTCGATTTTGATCATTTTTTGTAAAAACATTACCACTTCCCCCAATAGCTTACAAAAATTTTTTCAACAAAATATCTCCAGTGGTTAGGAGTTATAACCCCCCAAAAATGGCGTTTTTTAACAATTCTGTACGTGACAAATTGTTCAATGGGTATAACAATTTACGTTACAAAGTATACACTCAAAGAAAGCGGCTAATTTTTCTTTAATTTGATACCTTGATCGTTAAGATTGGTGCAATATTTGTCGAAATATTGCGTTTCCCGTACAAAAAACCCGCCGTTAAAAACACTAACCGACGGCAGTTATTTTGTGAACTTTGCCCAACCTTTCTTTCCTTCACTTCGTGTTTTTGTCAAAAAAATCGAGGGTTTTTTATACGAAAAACGCTATATTTCGACAAATATTGCACCAATCTTAACGATCAGAATATCAAATTAAAGCAGAAAATAGCCGCTTAATTTGTAAAATCGTTATCGTTATACCCAATAAAATTTTATCATGATAAAATTGTGCCCCATTTTAGGGCTTTGCTTAGGCCTAGGAAAAAATTTGTTGAAAAAATTTTTATGCTTTTGTGGGTAAAAGTTAGTTTTTTTGAACACATTTTAAAATTGCAAACGCATTTCTGATTGTCACAAGAACCTTTGACTGTTATGGCGAATCTATAGCCATGGAGATTTTACACTACTTTTATGCCGATTTTGCACGGGACCAAGTGAGGCAAACTGTAAATTCCACCGACACCGACTAAAATCTACCGTAATTTTTAGTATTATGCAAATTTTAACCTAAGCCTAAGCCTAACCTGCACATCAATATATAATTTGCGTAAATTTGAGGCGGTGTCGGTGTCGGTGGAATTTACAGTTTGCCTTTAAAAGTCTAAAAGTCCACCACAGAAAAAAATACAATCCACCGTAGCCGACTTCATTTTTTCTTATGTTATTGGAAATTAATTCCTGAAGAATTAATTCAATATAATTGTATATTTTGTTCTTGTTGACATCGTAAGGTATAAAAAATGTAGTGTTGTGATAGTTAGCCAAAAATCAAAGTAGGTAGTTAAGTAGGTAGTTAACTACTTTTAAAATTGTAAGTAGGTAGTTAAGTAGTTAAATAAAATTACAAGTAGGTAGTAAGTAGGTAGTTAACTACTTAAAATTTCTAAACTAGGTAGTTAAGTAGTAAGTAGTTAAGTAGGTAGTTAAGTAAGTAATTTTTTAACTAAATATATACTTATATTAAAATCTTAGTAGAATTAAAAATTCGAATTCTTAATGTAAAAAATACTTTGTCACATTTAATAATTAAATATTTCCATATTTTATTGGTTTTATGCTAGTTATTTATGTTTAAAAATACTTTTAAGACTGCTATATAGTTGCCATATAATATAATTAAAATTCAGGAAGTTTTTTACAAGAAAAAATTAATTTATTTTAAAGTTAACTTAAAAACTTAAACTTAATAACCCACTTGGGATGGGTTTAAAAAAAAGACGATATATTAACATTGTTTGTCTCATTTATATCATCTTCTTAAACAACGGAAGCGGGAAAGTGCAAATTTTGTTTAAAGGTGTGGTGCAAAGTCGAACTTTCTGGCTTTGATTTTGATGTTTTTTGTGAAAACTTTACCCCTGCCCCCAATAGCCGCCAAAGATTTTTTCAACAAAATATCTCCAGTGGTTTAGAAGTTATGATCGCCCCCTCCCCCAAAAAAATGGCGTTTTTTGAAAATTCTGTACATGAAAGCTTGCTCAATGTGTATAATGATTTAAGTTACAAATTATGCATTCAAAAAAGCGTCTATCTACTTTCTACTTTAATTTGATTCCTTGATCGTTAAGATTGGTGCAGTATTTGTCGAGATATAGCATTTCCCCTACAAAATTTTTTTGATATAAATACGAAGTGACGGCAAAAATGATGGGCAAACTTCATCAAATTGCTGCCGTCGTTTGGTTTTTTTACTAAAATAGTCGCGGGTTTTTTGTACCAAACAAAAAAATCGAGGGTTTCTTGTACAAAAAACACAATATTTAGACAAATACTGCACCAATCTTAATGATCAAGGTATCAAATTAAAGTAGAAAGTAGCCACTTTTTGAGTGCATATTTTGTAACTTATACCTATTGAGCAATTTTTTACGTACAGAATTATCTAAAAACGCCATTTTTGTGGGGTCATAACTTCTGAACCACTGGAAATATTTTGTTGAAAAATTTTTGGAAACGAGTAAAAATTGAAGACAAAAAGTTTAACGCCGCAGTTCACCTTTAATAAAACCAAGAGTTTATGACTCACTCCTAGTTCACTATTCATTTTATAACAAAATTATGATTGCTTTCAAATACTTTTTTAACTTAAATATTTTTTAAACCGTACATTGGATTCACAATAAATTTGATTAATCCATTTCTAAAAAAAAACTATTTTTTTGCTTTTTTCTAACTAAAAACTTCAATAAAAAATAACCCTTTTTTACACTAGATTAAATAAAAACCAACAGATTTTTGTTCTATTTTAACTAAAAGAAGTAATCAAAGATAGTCTAATTATGATTTATTTCAACCATCTATTTTATGACGTATTTTTTTAAAAACTTTAATTAAAGCATTACTACAATTTTAATTGGGTTCATAAATTGTAAAGCACCGTGTGTATAAAATCACTGTTGAGTGCCCAGGAATGGATTTTTATTAAAGACCGTCTGCGCGTGCAAATTACCATGGATATATACATGCTGTCACATTTTGTTTCAAACAGCTAGGTTTCCTTTTTGTAATATGTGCGCCCCGCAGATATTGATTGTTTAAAGACACTAACTATTTGACTGTCTATTTCACTAACTACTTTCTGCCTACTTCGCTAACTACTTTCTGCCTACTTTGTAACTACTTTGTTAACTACTTGTATTAACTACTTTATTTTTTGAAAATAGGTAGTTAAGTAGGTAGTTAACTACTTTTGAAAATGAAAGTAGGTAGTTAAGTAGTTAGCCAAAATCTTGGTAGTTAAGTAGTTAAGTAGTTAACTACTTAAGTAGTTATCTCAACACTAAAAAAATGAGATTATATACATCAATGGGTAAAAAAAATTAATTTTATTGTTCCATGAAAATTTGAGACTCTTTTCGATTCGAATAGAATTTTTAAAAAAATTAAAATATTTTTATTAATATTACAGTTCCTGTGGAGCGAACCATATTTCATAATGTTTAAATTTATGTTTTTAAAGATGTTCAAGTAATATAGCGATTATTGTCAAGCTGTTTATTATGGTTGCACTCCTGTGAGATATATGTATGAAGCGAACCAAGAACAAAATTGTTTTAATAGTGTTTAATAAAAAATTATATATTGTTTTTAGTAAGGTTTTTTTATCGTCTCATTTAAAAGCAATACAAAAAAATCACTCTAAAAATTTTACGATTACCTTAACCAAATGAAGTCCTCTTTCTGGATTTTCCTTCAAAAACAACTGATATTTGTTTATTTCAAAACTAAAAATTACTCGTATAAGCTACACAATACATTAAATCGGTAAAATTACAATTATTAGGCTAAAAAATGTTTTAAAATTGTAAGTTTCCTAATAAAATTTCACAAATCCATTTATTTATTTATGAGGGAATTTACGAGTAATTCACCGTGCCTTAGTCTCCGTATTCAGTTTATGATTCTTGCTAATTGGTTTACAACTGTTTTAAATCTTTATAGGGAGGATATCGTCCTTACTACGGCAAAATGAGCCACTGTGATATAAAATACACGTGACTGTGACTCACTCTGTAGTTAATAGGATCCTGTTTTAAATTTAAAATGAGTCACAGGCACACATATTTTATACAAACTGTGGCTCATTTTGCCGTAGTAACGACGATAAACGTTTTAATAGGACATCGCCAATAACTATAAAAAATTATTAGACAAGAGATTTTTTTAGATTTCCAAGAATTCAGAGGATTTTTTTTTGAAGAACATAATTTTTTAAAGCGTATTCCCAAAATATGATACAAATATACAGATTTATTTTTCACGTTGCAAACCAAATAAGTATTTTTTTGTCAGGAAAATTTGAAAGTTAGCACGTAAGGCTTTTAAGGACCCTCAAAATTTCATATAGTATTCGTGATCATGTCATATATGTTTTGCTCTGTGGGTTTGGTTGTGGCAGGAGCTGTTTTAGCCAATTAGCGATTGGGAAAAAATTGATTTTCAATGAATGAGAGATCTTTATTTTTTTCCTAAGCAGTAATTGGCTAAAAGTGATTCATTAACTTCATAACTCTGTGAATATATTTAACACTGAACAAGTTCCGTTTAAATGGGAGGGTTTTGACCATCGTGAGTGGGTAAAAACTGTTAGTTGTAAATAAATGATAGTGTTTTACCCATACTATTGTTAAAAATTTCATAATGAAAACACACTTATAGTTGTTTCGAAACGTGAAAAAACCCACCAATGTAGTTTTATCATTATTAAGGATTACTCATAAAAAATATTTTATTATGAAAATTTTGTTATTATTGATTTCTTACAAATAATTATGTTTATTTACTTGTAAATTGATGGCCCCGTATCGGTTATACCCACGGCCTTGTCGCTTGTGGTGGTGGTGACCAAGGGCGATTAATACAGTAATACAAAAAACTTGGTTTTAAAGAAGAGAAAACAGGTGTTAGCAAGAATAGATGCAAACAATTTACCAATGTGTAATGAATTTATTTGTACACATCCGTGTGATTTTTTTGACAAAAATTTAACCTTCAAGGGGTCAACATCAAATTTATTTCATTTACTTGGTAAAACAATCAAAAAAGCAAAAAAAGTTACCACTGAATTGTCAAATTTAACGAAAAGGATGAAACATATAAATGTTTGTCAAACAATGGGATGGAACGGATAAGAAAAAATTTTTACAGTGATAGTTTTTTGTTATGAATTCTTGCTAAAAACAAGAACGAACACCGATCAATAATTTACGTGATTATATTTACTCTACGTCCCGTTGGCAATGGCAAGAATGCTTATTTCTGACAATGGTAAGTTTTTAGGTTTCGAAATGCTTTTAATCGGATAAATGCGCAAAAAACAATATTGGAAACCGTCAAATTCAGCCACTTAAAACACAGTGGAGTACAGTACACTTCATGAAAATTTTATAATATTGGACCGTAACTATACTACTGTCTATATTGTCTATATACTACTGGTGAATGGGCCTCGAGTTATAAAAATTTAAATGTTTTCTCTTAGTTTTTTTATTGTTGTGATGCAGTACACTAGATTATTTTCGGTGGAGAGCGGAGGAATTTACCTTACTTTAAAAACATCTGTCGGTCCGGGTTTATCATCATGTTCTGAAGGTGAAGAAGCTCCTGTTGAAAGTTTTGAACCTTAAACGTAATCAATAGTTTTAAATCTTACACGTAATCAATAGTTTTGAATCTTAAATTAATTTTCCAAAATAGAGATTTCTATATAAAACAGCATACGAAATGATTCCACACATACGCATCTCTTACTAAATAGTGTACCAAGCCAAAAAGTATGTAAAAATATGTTTTGCATTGGAAAAGAGACTATTTTTCGAGAAATCAAAAATTGTATGACATAAAACTGACGACTGACTTGACATCAATGTGTTCTATAGTATTTTTTTTCTAGTATTTTATATTTATCTAAATAATTTTGCTTCCTTTGATAACAAAAGTATGTTTAAATAAAGGTTAATAAAGTAAAAGTAAAAGCTAGAATCATAATTACAATAGTAATTCCGTTAACATATCGATCCAACCTTTTCTGTGATACATTAACTTTATTTTTTTGTAATATTTCTACGTTTTATACAAACTATAGATTTATGACTTTAATCATCGAGCGAAAATAAAGACTACATGTATATTTGCGGAGTTTATTGTTTAATGTATTTAAGAAGTTTATGTTGTCGTTAGAGCGGTTTTTACCCAGCATTTTTGTGGGGAATTCTATTCTCTGTTTTTTTTAGCGATACTGGGAAAATTTTGACAACAAATTTTTGTTTGAGCTCTTATAACATTTAAACGCGTCGTGATCAATATGCAAATATCTCGCGTTAAGGTCCTTGCACTTTTGACTACCTCCTGAAAAAAATTTGTTTTCAAAAATTTTGGGGGGTTAGCCCCAAAACCCCCCAAATTTAGGAGCAATTTTTTTCAGCTAAATTTCTAACTTTTTACCTTTGAAAATTTTTGTGCAGATTGCCCATACTTTCTTGAGCTCAAAAATATATAATTTGTTAGGGATAATTCACCTGGGTCGGGTACCCCGAGAGGTTAAATGGAGTCAATTTTACGATTTTTGCTAAAATTCTTTGTATGGGGGAGGGGTAGCAAGTGCATATTTTGGCATCATGCTCAAAAACTGTTTGAGCCACAGGTTTGAGACCGTAGGGGGATATATGCGGAATTTTAAGCTCTAAATTTTGGTGATAGTCCTAAAAAATATTTTATGCCCTAAGGCACTGCAATGGCTGACCTCTAAAAATAAAACTTTTGACAAACACCCTCATCATAGGCGAGTAATATATCATTTTAAAGCTCTCGGCGTTTTGATTTCAAAAATAAAAAAATTTGCTCTAAATGGTCGGGTAACCCAAATACAGACCCCTTTGTACCCCAAATTTAGTAAGGGGTGATTTTTTTGTTTTTATTATTTATAAGCTGTGTTTATATTCGTTTAAAAACCCTATGCGTTTTTATTTAAAAATATTAATTTTAGGTTAAAATTTTTCATGGTTACCCGGTTACGTACCCCCAAATACCCCCAAATTTGAAAAATGGTAATTTTGTCATTTTTTTTCTTTTAAGTGACGTGTTTATACTTATATGAAAGTTCTTGACGCACTGAGTTCAAAAATATATAGTTTATTATATTTTATTCAGTGGTTATCTAATTTTGCACCCACCAATATACCCCCTAAAATTCTTAAGAGGTGATTTTATTATAACACCGTCATGTTTGTACTCATATCAAAGCTCTCGACACGCTGATTTTAAAAAAAATAATTTTAATTCGATTCACCCAATGGTTACCATTTATACAACCCACAATGTACCCCCAAAAACTTTTAGGGGATCATTTTTATATATTTTATATAATACCGTCATGTTTGTACTCATATCAGAGCTCTCAACACGCTGATGTAAAAAAAACTTATTTTTAACTCGATTCCCCTAATGGTTACCATTTTTACAACCCATAATGTACCCCCAAAAATTTTTAGGGGGTCATTTTTATATATTTATTGTAATACAGTCTTGTTTATGCTCCTATTAAAGCTTTCGACACGCTGATCTCAAAAATATAAATTTGAACTCGATTAACCCAATAGCCCAATTAACCCATTTTTACAACCCGTAATGTACCACAAAAAAATTTTAGGGGTTTATTGTGGGTTGTAAAAATGGTAACCATTGGGTGAATCGAGTTCAAAACAATTTTTTTGAAATCAGCGTGTCGAGAACTTTAATATGAGTACAAAGATGACGATATTATAATAAAATCACCTCTTAAGAATTTTAGGGGGTACATTGATTGGTGCAAAATTAGGTAACCATTGAACAAAATCTAATAAACTATATATTTATAAAACCAGTGCGTCGAGAGCTTTTATATGAATATGAACACGTCACTTAAAATGAAAAAAATGACAAAATTATCATTTTTCAAATTTTGAGGTATTTGGGGGTATGTAACCGGGTAACCATAAAAATCTTTAACCTAAAATTAATATTTTTAAAATCAGCACGCGTAGAGCTTTTAAACGAATAGGCTTATAAATAATAAAAACAAAAAAAATCACCCCTTACTAATTTTGGGGGTACAAAGGGGTTTGTATTTTGGTTACCCGACCATTTAGAGCAAATTTTTTTATATTTTTTTTTAAATCAGCACGTCGAGAGCTATAAAATGATATATTACTTGCCTATGTAGAGATGCTGTGTCAAAAGTTTTATTTTCAGGGTTCAGCCATTGCAGTTGCTTAGGGCATAAAAAAATTTTTGGGCCTATCACCAAAATGTAGAGCTTAAAATTCCGCATAAATCCCCTCGGTTTCAAACCTGTGGCTCAAACAGTTTTTGAGCATGATGCCAAAATATGCACTTGCTACCCCCCATACAAAGAATTTTAGCAAAAATCGTAAAATTAACCCCCTTTAACCTCTCGGGGTACCCGACCCAGGTAAATTATCCCTAACAAATTATACATTTTTAAGCTCAGAAAAGTATGGACAATCTGCACAAAGATTTTCAGACTTCAGGACACATATCTTAAAAAGTTAGAAATTTGGCTGAAAAATATTGCCCCTAAATTTGGGGGGTTTTGGGGCTCACCCCCATAACTTTTGAAAAAAAAATGTTTTTCAGGAGGTAGCCAAAAGTACAAGGACCTTAACGCGAGATATTTGCATATTGATCGCGGCGTGTTCAAAAGTTATAAGAGCTCAAACCAAATTTTTTTTGTCAAAATTTTCCCAGTGTCGCTAAAAAAAACAGAAAATAGTTACCCCGTTTTTTTTAAATACAAGGCTTTAAACTAGATGAAACTCAATTAAAAGAATTCAAAAAAAGGAACTTGCAAAACTTATAATAAAGATGTAAAAACTAATATAAAAATATACGCCGATTTTTTTACTCATTTTATACTAATTTTTTGGGGTTTCGAAAAAACATTATTTAAATACAATTCGAAAAAACATTATTTAAATACAAAATGTCTTAAAAAGCCCTTTTTTCACCATTTTCAAAATATCTCTCAAGTTATTTCGACAAAAAAAACCTACAAGGTTGGGAAAGATGGTACTAGGTAAAAACAGCCGTAACGAAAACATGATCAATTGATTGCTTAATTTTAATTAAATAAGATATAACATTAACTCGGTGCGGGATGTCAGATCACGAACTTATGTACATCCAGACCTGTGCACTGCCCCCCCCCCGGAGGGGGGGGGGCACGGGGGCAACTTATTTGAAACGGGGAGGGGGCAATAAAAGGGGGGCAATAAATAGGGGGGCAAGCAGGAGAGAAATAACAAAAAAGAGAAAAAAAGTGAAAAAAGAAGGGAAAAGGGAAAAAGGGATAAAAAAAGCGAAAATAAAGTACAAATAGGTCTAAAATGGCTTAAAATACATTGAAATAGGCTAAAAATGCAAAAAATTTGCGATGATGGCGTCATCATAGGTCAAAAATGGTGTCATAATTTTAGGGTACTTTTTCATTTTTTGGCGGGGGGGAATAAAACGGGTGAGGAAAATCATCCAATAAAGCGGGAGGCATTTCCAGACCGTGCACAGGTCTGTACATCCATAGGTTTCCCACACTTTATGGCCGATGGCCCAAAAAGATTGTATATAAAAGAACGTATTTTTAAAAAGTAAGATGGTCAGACGCTCAGAATTTTTATAGTTTGCTATAATTTATAGACAAAAAACTCACTACTTTAAAATAAATATAAGTCACAATTAGACAAACCTGTTTTTCCCATAAGTCCTTGTCTGATAGCTCTTTTAGGTATTGTTGAGCCTCCTAAAAAAACCAATCATACTGTACAATAACAGAAACAAAAAACCTGAAAATCTTACATAATAAAATTATTAAAATTGGGATTTTGTAATTTTAAAAACTGTTATAAAACTAAAGATAAATTCTATCAGGGTGAAAATAGATGAGTGGTAAAGTAACCACTCGTTCTTTGAGAAAAACATGCACTCGTTCTATCACATGCAGAGAAACACTTGACGCAACTAAATAATAATTGGTTACATAACCGCTGAAAACTTTTTTTTTAAAATTTTTCTCGCTCGAGGGTTTATTGTTTGTTTTTTCCTGGCGGAGAGCGATTAGGCCCTTAATTTCAGCCTGAAGGACTTTAGTTTTAGTCAGATTCACTTAAGCTTTTGAGTAAACGAAAGAATTAGCCCAATCCAAGTGATTCTGTGCTGGCGTTTTGGAAACCCACTCTTTAAGCATAAGATAATGGATTTTATAAATGCAAAAAATAGGGATCAATCTTTTTCGCAAAACTGATCAAACAAACAGCAAATAAACAATCTGCTTGATTATAAATCAATACCTTACCATTTAATCATTTAACTTGTAAAAAAATTTTACTTGTATTCTTTTTTTGATTTCTTCGTCTCCTCGCTGAGGAAGAAGTGAATTGGGGCGTTGCATATTTTAAAAGTTTGATTTATTTGAGCAAAGACTGATATGATTTTTCCATTAATGCTAAAGAAGAAGAAAACAGAAATTCAAGGACCCTTTTTTCCATAAAAACTGCGATTTGAAACCCCCTTTCCTTCAACAGAAAAAATTGTAGCTGTATGCTAATGAAATTACTGGGGAAAAAAACCTGCAAAAATTTAAATTTTACACATAAACATAAATAACCCTTCTAAAATTTTCAAGTTTTCTTGAAAAATACGGCGACTACAGATAATCGGGTGCAAAAAATTTTTAAAAAACTTTACATAAACTATACTTATAGTCTTTAATATACTAATTTTATGATCTAACAAAATTTTGCTATCCTTGAAGTTTAATTTTAATGTAAAATTTCATTTGAATGATGTAAGATTAAAATTAAAAATAAAAGCCTTCAGCGGTAAAAGCAAGGCCAAAATCAAAAATAATTTGAAATTAGTTTTTTATCATTTTTTTAAATTTTTAGTTGGAATTTTAGATATGAAGTTATAACTTTTGTCTGATTTATTAGAAAACCAAATATTTCAACGGAAGGAATTGTATCTCATTGTTATTTTGTTTAGACTCCGACGAACATCTGTTTTATCAGTTCGAAACGTTGGAATAAAAAATTATAGTTTATTTTGTCTTTATCTGCCATGTATTCAACACACATATCTTCAAATTATGACCTTCAAGGCAACCCAGAAGAATTTCGTGAAGGGTATTTTAAATAATTTAAATTATTCATTATATATTGATAAGATACAAATTGATATAAAAAGTAGCTGAGGTTGGTAAAAATTTAAATATTTGATTTGTTTTCAAAATATTTTTGCAATTTTTTATTACCAGTCCAATCAAGAAACTAATCACAGTTAAAAACCAATCTTAAAAAAAATACGTTAGTATTGTAGAAATAATTCAAAATCTCAAGAGTTGCTCTTTCGGATGTCGTTTTTTAATATCCCTATATGTGGAGGCGGACTTTAGAAACAAACATCCGCGGATACACAATGTTAATATAAAAATCTGCGAATGCGGATGTCCGAAATAGTGCGGATGCCAGCGGATGCGGATGTTCGGCCACATTAAGAATAAAAATATTACGAAAAATATATAATACTATATATATTATTATGAACTTTTATTTGATATTACTAAGTAACGTTTTGTTTTCATTCAACAATCCTTTTTTGAATGACATAGTTTGATTTTTTAAACTTGGCGTTTTGTTAATTATTTATTTTTATTGATTGAAAAACATTAACAAATTGGAAGATAATCAATAGAAGTCAGCCACATAAAAATATCATTAGTTTTTACTGAATTCAGTTATTTGCTAAAAATTTTACTATTATTTTTGAATTTTCCGAAAATTAAGCAAATTTTAAAATTTAAGTTTTTTGATATTAATTTATTCCTTCAGTAAAATCTTACTATCATCCATCCTTATTCTTTCTAATAGGAAATTGGCGACTAATTTATAGAACACTAGAGTAAGCAAACCACACTCTTGTGTAGCTATTAGTTAACAGTAACTGCACGGATTTACTTTAAAACAAATACTTAAAACAAACAAATTTTATACTGATTACGGCTTTTACAATGTATTAGTATGATTTCAGTCAAAAAACGCTTTCGACAAAACTGAAATTTTGCGCAAAATAAAATTTAAACATATAGTTTTTTATGTTTGTAAGTTAATAGATAACAAAGGGCAACATAAAATATTATTATAATTGCTTCAAATCAAACTAATAATTTGAGAAAATATTTTTAAAGAACTGGAGAAAAACCTTAAATAGATAAGCATTATGATAAACGAACGAATTTGTATAAAAAAGATAAAATTTTCAGTAAAAACTCCCACGTGTTAAAAATAAAACACCTAAAGCCCAAAAAATTGGCACAATATTCTTGTGAGCTATATATGAATTAGGTTATAAAAATGAATATGGTTTTGGCAATAGTTGCTGTGATCATTATATTTTTCAATAAAAAATTTCGTCATTACATTTTAATTTAGAGGAACTGCAACGATGTTATGATTGAATATCTGGCTGACGCTGAAAATTAGAATGCAGACATGAGAGGACCAATTAAAATTGTGCGGTAATTACTTTAAAAAAAATAAATAAGAACACATAATATTTTTTAATTGCACCTTTTCACAAATTATACAAATTTTAACCAACTTTAGCTTTTAAAAAATTTGCATTTAGGTTACAAATTAAGTAATTTGATAAATAATTATTAAAATACATTTTTTAATCTCTGTTGTTAATCCGCTTTATTGAAAAATTTTTAATGTTTTTGTTGTTAAACAGTCGATTCAATACTGCAAATATCGCGGTCAGTTAGATTTTATTTGCCTATAGTTTACATTTTTTCTGTCTTAACATACGGCCAGGATGAAGTCGCTCTTTGTTGAACAGCCACCATTTGTTCAAGGCCATTGAAAATTTTATTTAATCATTTTTTTTATTTTATTTGTTTTTGTGCGGTGGGCTCAGAAAAAGTTTAAAGCGGCAATACAGAGAAAGCGACGGATCGCGGCGTATTTTCATACTGTCTAGTACTGTATACAACAGTTCCGATTTCCGTAAGGTAAAACAAATTAAAGTATTTAATGTTTAACTTTAAATAAAGTTTTAAATATTTGTTGTGAAATGTTAAATCAATCTAATGATTTTTTTAATTGTTAACAGTTCCCAAAACTGAGGTAAGTAAAAGGCCAAAATCCAAATTGGTCGAACCTGTAAGGGCTGGTTCATAACTTATGACAAAACGTCCTTTGGACAAAGGACAAAATCCAAAGGGAAAAGTCGAAAGGGAAAAGTGCAAAGAAAAAAGTCCAAAGGACAAAATCCAAAGGACAACGTATTCATACTTTTGTCCTTTGGACTTTTCCCTTTGGATTTTGTCCTTTGGACTTTGTCCAAAGGGCAAATTCTAAGTAGCGTTCATACTTTGTCCAAAGGAAAAAGTCCAAAGGACGTTTTGGCTTTTATAAAATTGTCCTTTGGACTTTGTCCAAAGGACGTTTTTACATAAGTATGAACTAGCCTTAAGAATTCGTTTTTTCAAAAAGATTTAAAAAATTAGTAATGATAATACGGAATAAATAATTTTTTAAGTCATTTAAAAAAAGACCTTAATCAAAAATCAAACGCAAAAAATAGAAAAGTAGTCATTTTTTAAATAGATATAAAACGAGTCCTACAACCTTCGTCTTTTAAGTTATGATAGATTTAAATATTTATTATTTTAAAGTTAAAAAGTTAAAAAACGGATAAATATAATTTTTTGAGGTGTTTATTCTGTAAATTTTTCAAAAAATATCTAGAAATTTTCCATTCTCGAAACATTTCTACGGTTTATGCCTGAGTCTAACCCTGAGCTAAAAACCCAGTTTTACAAAAATATTTTTTCCCTTCAAAAGTACCAGGACATAAATTTTTTTCGCTAAGTCAAAAACATATACATACTTTTTTAGATAGGAAATACTTGAATATTTCAAAAAATACTAAAGATGTAAAAAATTAGCTTAATAATCATTTAATTGACGTATTTTTTTATATTGCTTTAAAAATTTTGTTGGGCTTAAAACAGGAATTACTGTTATTTTTGAAACTAATGGAGCCTCACTTATAATGTTCAACTAAAGCTTGGTTTTAAGTAAGTAGGTGGTTTGTATAGCCATAAAAAAATTTTGAATTTAGCGAAAAAATTTTTTTGCTTTTCCGAGTAATGCTCCCCTGTACTGTGGTCTTAAAAACAGGACTTCAATAACTTGAAATAGATAGTTTTTGCTTACATTAAGGTTTTGAAACGAATCTCTTCGTATTTTAAAATTGGCTGGTTTTTGAATTTTTGGAACAACCGATGTCAAAAAAGACAGAAATTTCTGGATCCACCAAGTTTTTTTGAATAATACATGCTGATTTTATACAGTGGTTATGATGATCCTCCTTGTGGTTTTTCTAGTTGTCTTTGCTAAGTATTAATTTTTAATATTTAACACTTTTAATTTTATACCAACAAACATTACTCTTACAAAGTGGTTGTCACTCAGCGAATTGTTATTCGCTGAGGGTTTCCAAAACGCCAGCACAGAATCACTTGGATTAGGCTAAAGGCTGGTTCATAGTTGTGTAAAAACTCCTTTGGACAAAGTCCAAACGACGTTTTTACATACGTTTATACGCTGTATTTGTCTTTTGGACTTTGTACAAAGGACGTTTTTACATAAGTATGAACCAGCCTTTATAACGTTATAGGATCACTTTTAGCCAATTGATGCTTATAAATAAAGGAGATCTTTCATTCATTGGAGATTAATTTTTTCCCAAACACTAATTGGCTAAAAGTGATTCTATTAGCTCCTCCCACAACCCTTCCCACAGAGCACAACATATATGACGTGATCACGAATACTATATGACGTTTTGAGGGTCCTTAAAATCCTGACGTGATAGTTTAGAAACTTCAACCTTTTCAGTCCATGCTTTAGGTTGTTCATGAGTTTTGCCATGAGTTCAAATTTGTTGGTATGAAATTTAAATTTCTTGAAAAATGCTCCAATTTATCTATTTTAGGCTTGGATAATAACGGAATTTTAGTGGGAAATTAGATTAAATGGCGGCAGGCAGTTGCTACGTGCCCCCCGTCGCAAAAGAGGGCACTGAAGAAGACGAAGATTTTTACGAGTCCGGAGGTAGGTTTAAACACACATTAAATCCTTTTATAAGGTTGTCCTTAGTCATGCTGCACACGGAACATCACTAGTCTATACAAAAATGATGCGGACTGGCGACAAAACTCGAACTTTGAAAGGTCATATCTCCATAACGCTTGGTAAAATATGTACGGGACATATATCGGAGCACAGCTCAGACCTTTGGCTATCTTTTGAAGGGGTTAGAAAAAATTGTTTTTCCATGACGTCATCACTACTGCCTCCGATTTTCGCGATTTTTTGCCAAATTAATACACTGCAAAAAAGATAGCTTTTGTTTTGCTTCCTGCTCGATGTGTGTACGATTTTGATCATATATTGTTGTTATATATCAAATGTCCGCCGGTTTTTATCATTTACACTTTTGACCTTAAATTTTTTTGGTGGGTTGACCCCACGAAGGGCTAGGGGGCCCAAACACAAATGCAGAAAATTTTTTCAAAATTTTTTTCAAAACCATCAAAAATGTAAAATTTATCACATATGACGAATTTTGATATATCGTTTGTGTAAAAAAACCTAATTTTAAGCTTACAATTAGCTGTCAAAAATGACAAATTTAAAATTTGGAAGCATTCCAAGCCCGTATGCTGACAGCAGCAAAGCTCTAAATTTAAAAGTTTTACAAGAATAAACTTTAGAAGATTGGTTTTAAATTTTTTTCTATTATTTTGATTTAAAATATTAAAAAGTGGTCCAAAAAAAATCGATGAAAACGCAAAATAAATTTTGGTTAAAATTCGAAAATACTTCCTTACGCTATGCTAATTTTTGTCATTACGTTATAATTAATGATTTTTATTGGCTCTTCCGCAATTAAAATGATGCAATTCAGACCAGATCACGGATTAAAACGTTTTTACACAAAGAATAGCATTACTTCAAAAAATTAGATTTGGATATTGGCAAAAATTGGGAGACATAGTTTTTTAAAAATTTGTTTTTGTGTTGACAAACGGAGAAACAATGTTTGCAAGTAAGAAAACACTTTTAAAAAATCGCGAAAACCGCGCGCTTTCAACGCACCATAAAATAATTAAGCAAGCCGATTTTGCTGTAAGGAGTCTGAGCGTTTTCCAAGACTGCTTAAAATTAGATTCGACAGCTCAGCTGAGTGTGCTGAAGTTATCACAAAATGCAGGAGTTTCAAAGCGAATGATGTTAATAACGCGGTGTTTTTAAGACCGAGTTTTACCTTGAAAGAGTGCAAATTGATTCAAAGTCTTTACTTTAAACGGAATGAGTTAACCAGAAAATATGGTGTATCTCATTTTGTAAAGCAATACCAGGGTATGTCGCCTAAATTTTGAGAGGTTTTGAAATTCAACCAAAATTTTGTTAAGGCTAATCAAGTTGGTGCTGACAATAGGGCTAATCACGTCAAAATAAACAATGCATAGGACACTTGCAAAGGATTATTGTGTGATTTTTTTAATTCGCGTAGTTTAAAAAACAAGCTTGATAAAGTTTTTGCACTACTAAATGACGAAAAATATGACTTATTATGCAAAACAGAAACGTGGTTAGACTCTACTGTTTGAGATGCGTTATTGTCGTGTGACAGTAAACATTACGTTTTTAGAAAAGACAAGAAAGACAAATTAGGCGGCGGTGTATGCGTTTTACGTAAAGAAACAACTAAAAGCTACTCACGTTATAGTTGAAAAAAATTTGATCTTTAGAAAGTATAGCTATAGACATTTTAGGCCAAAACCAAAACAAATTTCGAATAATTTGCCAACATAGACCGCCTAAAACCTCTTTTACGTCTTTGGAATCAGAAATTTCTTATGTTATTCTTCTTGCCGAGTTCTGGCAGGCATGCATTTTTGTGGGGGATTATAATTTACCACACGTTAGTGAAGCGTTCCCAATGTTATAAATGGTAATTACATGCATAATATCTTTTTAGAATCAGTCATAGAGAACGGATTAAAACAATAACGCAAACTTTCTTATGCATAAAAGCAATAACATTTTAGATTTACTTTGCAATGAACAAAAACTAATAGGAGATCTATTACCGGCCGAGCCCTTTTTTGCTTCTTGCGATCACTCTTTTATAAAATTTAATGTTTTGTTTAATCTTTTTTGCAAATCTAACGATATTAGGGTTTACCGTGATTTTAAGGGTGCTGATTACAATCAAATATCCGAGCATTTAAAAACAATAAACTGGGGTCAAATTATAAAAGTTTCCAAGTCAATGAGTTATATAGGCACCTTGCACTGGAACTCAGTTTATACATGAAGTATGCAATAAGCTAGCGAATCATCATAATGGATAATTACCATATCTCCTACTTATCTTTCATAGTATGCAGATCAAACCTCGAAAGCGCGCGAAATTTCGATCGGTTGATCTGCATACTACTAAAGATAAGTAGGAGTTACGATAATTATTCATTATGGTGACACATATATATATTGCATACTTCATGTAAAAACCGAGTTCCAGTGAAAGGTGCCTATATATTTTTTGTGGCAATAAATAAGGAAATAATTGACAAATTTGTACCCAATAAACGTTTAAAAAGTAAAAAACTTTAGTACCCTCGTCATATTTTAGTCCTAAAAAAGCGCAAAAAAAATATGCACAAAAAATCCAAATTTGATGACTTTGCTAAAAAACTGGAAATTATGTGATAAACAGTACAATATTGCGGTTAGAGATTTTCACAAAAAATTGGAAAATAAAACTATCCTTAATGGTTACATTAAAAAGTTTTATAGTTTCGCAAATAAAAAACTAAAGAACGATTATAAGGAGATTGGACCAATTAAAAATAATAATGGTGCACTTGTTTTAAATTCTCTTGATAAATGTAATTTATTTAACGATTACTTCGCCAGTGTATTTACCAATGATAATGGTCTATTACTAGACTTTCCACCTGGAGTAAATCAAAATGAAGGGATTTTCTCAGTTTCTTTTCCAGTTAAAACTATTAAATAAAAAATTTTAAAAAAATGCCAAATCAATTGTCACGTACCCCTGACGGTATCCCTGCTTTTTATTATAAAAATCTTGCTAGCGTTCTAGCGGGGCTTCTGTCACGAATTTTTGAAATCTTTATGGAAAATGGCATTGTTCCAGAGCTTTGGAATGATGCTTTGGTAGTACTTTTACTAAAAAAAGACGATTTTTGTCTACGGGAAAACTATAGACCAATATCGTTAACGTGCACTAGCTGTAAAATTATGGAAAATAGGATTGTTAATGAGTTGCTTAAGTATTTAAAAAATAAAAAACTGATCCACCCAGACCAGTATGGGTTTTTAAAACAAAAATCACTAGGTCTTCAATTACTTTCAACTGTTTCAGGTAAAATCTCTAGATCATAAAAAATGTGTCAACGTCATGCACGTTGATTTCACAAAAGCCTTTGACTCAGTAAGCCATCCCAAATTTAAATTAATTAACCAAAGTCATATGGCATAGGCTTTAAACTTTTATCTTGGATTTCAAGTTTTTTATCCAACAGACTGCAGCAAGTCATTTTAAATAAAAGCTCTCAAAACATTGACAGTTTTGTGTATTCAAATTTTGCTAATGTGTCAAGTGGTGTTCCACAAGGTAGCGTTTTAGGACCATTACTTTTTTTATTATTTGTAAACGATTTACCTGAATGCCTGGGCGCAGAAACTTTTGTCAAACTGTTTGCCGACAATGCCAAGTTGTATGCCGTATAGATGAAAACACAACTCCAAATCATTTTCAGCACAGTTTGAATAGTTTCTGTTCTTGGGCAAATAAATGGCAATTGAAAATAGTGCAATGTAATACACCTCGGTTACAATAACTTGAGAGCTAAACATACACTAAATAATAACATAATCACTGATGTTAAATGTGTGCGTGATTTAGGAGTCTTTATTTCATCAGATTTAAAATTTTCAGAACATTGTGCAAAAATAGCGGCTAAAGCTTATAGCAGAGCAGCCTTATTGTTTCTAGCTTTTAAAACAGATAACATGAAAATACTTTTGCAAGGTTACAAATCTTTTGTGCGTCTGCTTATTGAGTTTGAAACTTACGTTTGGAATCCTTATCTTAAGGTGGACATAAATCGACTTGAAAATGTCCAAAAGTGCTTTACGCAAAAACTGTACAAAAGATGTTCGTTTCTTTATGTAAATTATGAAACACATCTGTCAGAACTAAACCTTAAAAGTCTCGCCGCGCGTCGTTTGCACAATGATCTGATAATATGTTATAAACTAATACAGGTTTAGTTTCGATGGAGCCGAGGGAACTTGGAGCCAAAAATAAACATCGCTGAAACCAATACCTAAGCCTAAGCGAAGCCTAAAAAATAAAAATTTTTCGAATGACTTTACGTTTCCTACTTACGGCTCTAAAGACCTCGTACCGACATGTCTAAGTTTTTTAAAATTGACCACAACTCTATTACAAGAGGAAATGGTTTTAAGCTTAAGAAAAGTTCTTTTCGACTAGATCTAAATAAAAACTTTTTAACAATAAAATTATTTAGAATTGCAATAGTTTACCCCCTGAAATGTGTAACTCAACATCTGTAGCATTATTTTCTAAACAAATTAAAAACTTTTTTGTGACATAAATGTAGTAAATTTGTATTTTTCTTCTGTTTATTTCTTCTTTCTTTTTAACTCTCGTATGCATTTGCTCTAATTTCTAGCTAGATTATTTCATATATATATTTAACGGTTGTATGCTCTGATTAATGTAATATGTTGTTTATCAGTGTTATATTATAATAACCTTTGCAACATAAACTTTTACTTACTTACTTACTTAAAAAAGATAGCTAAAATTTTGAGCTATGCTCTGATATAAGCCTTGTACATATTCTACCTCGCGTTATAGAAATATGATCTTTCAAAGTTCGAGTTTTGTTGCCAGTCCGCATCATTTTTGTATAGACCACAGTTAGTATAGTAATGACAAGAATATATAGGTAGTAATTGAGTTCTAAATATTGTGTAAGGTGATATGAACAGCAACTTTCATTTTATATCGGGATATTGTAATTTCTCACGATAGTCAAAACCTTCCCATTTAAATTGAAATTGTTCAGTGTTAAAGACTTTGACAAAGTTATGACCTTATAAAATCTTTTTTAGCCAATTACGGCTTGGGAAAAAATGAGGTGCTTCATCCATTGGTGCTCCAATTGTTTCCCAAGGGATAATTGGCTAAACGTGATTCTAACAGCTCCTCCCACAAGCATTCCCACAGAGCAAAACATATATGACGTGATCACAAATACTATATAACATTTTGAGGGTTCTTAAAATCCTGACGTCACACAAAAAACCAACAAACGGACTTTGTTTAAAATTAAAGTTTGTTTGAGACATGGGGAAAAGGCAAAAATAGAAATAGAATAAAGATTTTATTTCCAACGTTTCATACTTTTCATAAAAATACTAATATTTGTTTCACAGCTGAGTTTGAGAGCGCAAACTGTTTACCGTTTTTAGATTGTCTTATTAAACGATGTGATAGTAAAATTAATGTGCAAGTATATCGTAAGCCTACCCATTCTAACCGCTACATATCTAAATATTCTTTTATACCTTACCAATATGTTTCAAGTACTCTTAACACTCTATAATTGCGCGCGCTTCGATATTGCACAGATTCAATTTCGCTTACGGACGGGTTGGATTTTTTATTCGACATTTTTGTAAATAAACACGGTTATGCTAAGGAACTAGTTATCAAATTCTTTGATATAACGCGCCTTAAATCGGGTTGTGCTCTACCTCCACCCTCTAAAAATGTTTTACCTTCTATCGTTTTACCGTTTTTTGGCAAAAATTCTTATACTATAAAGCGCATTCTCAACAACGCGGGTTTTCAATTGTTTTATCGCAAGTCAAATTTCTTACGTTCCCAGCTGTTTTACCAAAATAAGCACCGGCCACCCTTCCGAATTTGGCCAGTAACAATGATGTTTATCTTTTGAAGTGTGATGTTTGCAATTGTTTTTATGTTGGCAGAACCCAAAAAAGGTTTTCATTGCACGCACGGAACACAAATCATAGTTTTAGCTTTAGCAGGTTTCTTTCGTTTGACGATAATTTTCATAAACTATGTTTTAAGGAGGCCTGTTTTATACTAGCAAATAAGGATAATCCTAATTTATTAAATAAGCATTTCGTTAAAATTTCTAAGCTTGTTCCTAACGTTTATTTTCATTTACTTGAGGAATATGCTGTAAGAGATAGTTTTAATAATTTTCTTATTATCGTTTTGTTTGACTGTTTTTCTGTATTTTACGTGTTTTATTTATCATTTCATCGTTTTATATGTGTTTTGTATTTTAAACCCTGATGAAGGTTTAACCATTGATGTTTTAACCAATCGAAATGTTGGAAATAAAATCTTTATTCTATTTTTTGCCTTTTCACCATGTCTCTAACAAACTTTTATTTTAATTATGACCATCAAGGCAACTCTAAAAGACTTCGTAACTATCGGAGTTTGTTTAAAATTTTTAATTGTTTGTTGTTTAAATATTTGTTTTATATTTTTGCAAAGCATCGAGGTTAGGTTTAAATGTTTAATCTGTCATGTTTATCGTAATATCTATTTTTACTGCGACACCAGTTTTCAAATTAGCGAATCAATTCTATTTTAAGTTAATTCGCACTGAGCTTAAATTTTGTTAAATGCACTATATTTTAAGGTCCCGCATTTTCCTATGGAGCACCTACAAAAGAAATATCACTTGATCCTAAGCCTCAAAACCCAAAGCATCAGCCGATTATGGGCACTTTAAAAGTAAATTGTCCGCAGGTGCAGCCTACAGCTTCCAAAGAAAAAGCCAACAAAAAAGCATCACCTTCATGTAATAGTTTTTTTTAAATTTATTTTATTAAGCATTGTTACACATAAAAACTTAACATAATAATTTTGAACGATAGTAATTTGTCCACTGCGGTGTGGTGTGCGAATAACTGTCGTTTTTGTTTCGAAAAACATTTTTGTTCGGCCAAAATGACCCTCGTGGGCATTTATTTAGTATTATTTAAATTTTTTTGTTGTTATCTAAATTTCAGTATTATTAATCGGCCATTGCGGCCTATCCCACAACCGGAGGTCGAAGCTTATTTTTTCCACACAGTTTGGCAAAAACCAAAAGATAAGCCCTCCCACGGTAAGGTGCATTTCTACGAAAAGCAGGCTTAAAAGTGCGGTGCGCAGCGGAGTCAAACTTTTTGTCTTCGATTTTGATAATTTTTTGTGAAAATATTACCCCTGCCCCCAATAGCCCACAAATTTTTTTTCAACAAAGTATCTCCTAGTGGTTCAGGAGTTATGACCCCCCCAAAAATGGCGTTTTTTGACAATTCTGTACATGAAAGATTGCTCAATAGGTTTAACGATTTAAGTTACAAATTATCCACTCACAGAAAGCGGATATTTTCTACTTTAATTTGATACCTTGATCTTGATCGTTAGGATTGGTGCAGTAGTTCTCGAAATATTGTGTTTCCGGTTGTTTGTTTTTTGTTGTTGTTGTTGTTTTTTTTTTGTTGTTGTTTGTTTTTTGTTTTTATTTTTTGTTAAAAATACCAAACAACGGAAGTGATTTTATAAAGTTTGCCCAACCTTTTATTTCTTCACTTCTGGTTTTTTAGCAAAAAATCGAGGGTTTTTTGTACGAGAAACGCAATATTTCGACAAATATTGCACAAATCTTAACAATCAAGGTATCAAATTGAAGTAGAAAATAGTTGCTTTCTTTGAATGTATATTTTGTAACTTAAATCGTTATGCCTATTGAGCAATCTTTCACGTACGAAATTTTGGGGGGTCAACTCCTGAATCACTGGAAATATTTTGTTGAAAACATTTTTGTGGGCTAAGGTTTTCACAAAAAATTATCATAATCGAAGATGAAAAGTTTGACTCCGCACCACAAATTTAAGGCAATTTTGTTGTCTCTTACCTGCATTTACCTGACACCTGTTCTATATCTGCGCCTCCAAAACAAGTTTTACAGCCTTTCTGTAACTTTTAAAATTCAAGAGATTTTAGTGCACTAATTATGTCGAATTAGTTCGAAATGCGAGACAAGGACAAACAGGCCTTGGGTTATATTGCAGCATTTTTTCTGCCATTTTTTAGGAATTGGGTCCAATTCGCTCCGCACAAATCGCTCCGGGCCCAATTCGCTCCGGGAACAATTCGCTCCGGCTCCAATTCGCTCCGGAAAAAATATGCAAACGCATTTCTGATTATCAACAAAATTTTACTTTTAATAGTCTAAGCCTAAGCCTAAACCTAAGCCTAAGCCTGAGCCTAAACCTAAATCTAAACCTAAGCCTAAGCCTAAATATGTTTAGTTTACATAGCGTACGTAATAATAATTAATTTATACGCTTGTTGGAAATGCGTTTGCAAATTTTTTCCGGAGCGAATTGGGCCCGGAGCGAATTGGGCCCGGAGCGAATTGTGCGGAGCGAATTGGGCCAGACCCATTTTTTAGACCATTTCTCAATTTCAGTATTTTGTGTGATTTGATGTAATCAATGTTTGGAAAAAAGGATTATAGTAATTTCGCAGATGGTAAAACAAGAGCGCAATGTAACATAGACAACAATTTGTTAAATTTTGAACAAAATTAAGCAAACCGCGCTAAGAACTAAAAATAAGTATTATATGATTAAGTTTTTTTTCTGTTTAGCAAAAGAAAAACACATAGAAAAGAAACCAGTTGCAAAACAAGAAGCAAAAAAAACAGCCCCCGCATTTTTATGGTAGAACCTCAAACATCGCATTTTTTCTGTAAAAAACTTTTATATTGTACTGATCTAGGCGGTTTTTGTTTATTACACTATATTAAACAACAATATTAACATTAAATAAAATTTTTCATACAAGAAATTCACATCACTAAATTCACTAACGTCAGCAAACACGTATCACTCTCCACTCCAAAACATTTCAAGGTTAGCCTAAAATCGCTCATTTAGTAGAGGCAGAGCTCTGAAGCTCCTTTACATTAACTGGCCGGAGCTCCGGAGCATGATCTTGAAAGCTAGCAACGTCACTTATCTGATATTTCTTGATATTAATTTTTTGGTATAAGTGAATGAATGCAAGATTTTATATTAGTGATAGGTAGTTCCGGTTCCGAATGTTCCGGGAAAAATTTGGAATTCCGGTTCCGGTTCCTGTTCCGGATTCTCAATTCCGGTTCTGGTTCCGGTTCCGGTGTTCCGGGGATTTTTCAGTTTTTTGGCACTTCCGGTTCCGGGTTCCGGATGTTCCGGGCAAAATTTAAAATTCCGGTTCCGGTCCTGTTCCGGACTTTTGGAAAATCTCAATTCCGGTTGCGGTTCCGAGGTTCCGCAGTTTCGCCCATCACTATTTTATATACGTTTGGTAAAAATAGTAAGTTCTTACAAAAGAGTGGTCGGCATACTTAAAAGAACAACCCAACAAATAAAATAGATTAAGTATAAATAAATTTATAGTTTAAAACCGTTATTTTCCAAGTAATTTATAGTGATAACAATTATGTACAACTAGTGATCGACCGGGGCAGGATTTTTGCTGATGCCGGGGCCGGGGTAGTGAAATTTGGATTTGCCGGGGCCGGGGCCGGGGTAGAAAATTTTGCCCCGGCCGGGGCCGGGGTAGGCTAAAAATTTTTAGAAGTTGTAGTTTTGGTCATTTTTTTAAAAAATTCAAATTTGTTACTGTAGATTATTTGTTTTAGGTAATTAATAGTTGCGTTTAAGAATTTAACCACTTGTGTAAGTAGAAAAACCTATTTTAAAGACACATGTTTTTAAGGGAGAACAAAAATATTATTTTAATTATGTATTTTGATGTATTTTAAACCTTGGATTATTATTTTACATAGTGATAGTATACACTATACAGTTTTACGTAAGTATTGGCAATATATTCAAGTTTAAAACAATATTATACTTAATCCAGCTAACCATTCTTAATACTTTTACAGATTAAAGCAATTTTATACAGGGAGTATGTTTTGATTGAAAAAGCAAAACGTGTTAAAGGAACTAAAATTAAAATTGGATAAAAATATGAAAAAAAACTTTAAATAATAATTTGATAATTAGATAGCAAACTTTTTTGATATTTCGAAATTTCTTCATATTTATAAATCGAATATGCTAATAATTGGTAAAATTTAACCCTAAATTTTAAGAATGTTATTTTAAAGAAGCATCTTTTTTCGAACTTCAATTACATGCCTCCACTGCTCCACTGAACATTATTCGGTCTAAAATACAAGAGGGGTTAAAATGCACATTTTTATTTTAAATTGTTAGAGCGTTTTTTTAAGTTTTGTTACCACTTTTTTAAATTAAAAAAACTTAATGAAATAATTATATTGCGAATACAGGCGACTACGTTCGTTTTCTAGCTTGCTTCAAGTTGCTAATTTTATTCATGTTGATCCGTCTGCGGAATTTTCGTCCTTTGCATTACGTCTTTCAACATCTCGTAGTCTACATCTCGTCTTCGGATTTTGTAAACGCATTTTCAAAAAGGCGATTTTCCGCCCAAACAATAAATTTCTACCTAATTTTTAGGTTTTGTTTAAACTTGGGAAAAACTGGTGTGTTTACTATTTAATTCAAAGAACACATCATTAAACACAAGTTTACAACAATAAAATTCTGCTTAATTTTTTGGGTTTGGCTTAGGCTTATAATAGTGTTTCGTTCTTCAAAAAAAATCATTTAATAAAATATTATCATAGTAAAATTTAGCTTTATTTTCGATTTTTTCTCAGGCTTAAGGATAAAAAATAGTTTACATTCTACTGTTCAAGTCACTAAATAATAAAAATTTTGTAAAAATACTTTTATAAAATCGCACTCAAAACACGAGTTTTTCGAAGATTAAATGTTTAAAAGACGAGCTTTCCGAAGACGAGATATAGAAGACAAAAATTCTAGAATCTTATCTTACCTTATCTTTAGTCTAAAATTATAAAATCAATGTCACGTGAGCTTTTTCAATGAAATTGTTTTTGTGATTTTGCACAACTTTTTGTAATTTCTCGAGATTTATCAAAAACATAACCCAAAAACAATTCCGATAATACATTAAGTTTTTGAATAAAAGTGTACAAAAAAATGTAACATTTTTGAGGCACGCGACTTCTGTGCATATACAACCACTGATTTCTCGCGCAAAAATTTGTCTTGCTCGTTTGTCTTTTGATAAATATGCGCTGCGAAACACTAACA
>JASAMX010030257.1:0-13469 GCA_030248175.1 Microlaimidae sp. YZB2_3 | reverse complement strand
GTATAGTGCAACCGAAAGCTCAGATTATGATGTATCCAACGGTAATAGTTTCATCGTTTACCGAATGTTATATTTCGAGATATAGTTTGATGAATTTAAAGCTCAAAAAACAGTAATTTTCTTTGTCGGTACATCAACAACAGTGCTGATATAGGGTGGTAGGCGGTAATATGGAATATCCATCGCCGGCCCGCTTCAGCTTTAAAAAAAACAAAAAAAAAAAACAAAATGTAGTCCCGTTTTCAGGTGAAAAAAAAGAGCTTCCATATTTAGCTTTTAATTTAGTTTTTTTTTTATAAATTCTGTCATTTATTTGAATATGTTTGCCAGCATTCAATTTTACGAATGCTTGAAAAATGTATTATATAACGTGTATTATGTGTATTATGTTAACAATGGAAATATAAAGCGGTCCAACACCAAATTTTATTACACGCTAATGAAACACAATCCATTAAACATTACTTCATTTAAGCCGAAATGCCGTGTATAACTATGAGAATATAGGGATTTATATCTATATACCGTAACGGTAAAACACGTTTTATATCACCGGTTAAGCAAAAAATACCAGCACTGACAACACTATTTCAAGCGATGTTGTGTCAAAACTGCGAAAAAACCAAAATAAACTTTTAATTTCGTCTTTAGGTTAAAAATTAAGTGAGCATTATCTCGCCGAAGGAAGGATCAATTTTTACCAAAAATAAAATTGAAGCTTTTAGACACTAAACACTAAACTTTTAGCAAAAATAAATTTTTAGCAAAAATCAATCAATTTTTACCAAAAATAAAATTGAAGCTTTTAGACACTAAACTAATAATCGGCATCGATTTTTATCATTTTTGACTCTTTTCATATCTAAGTAATACGACGGATAAATTACTTTTTTGACACAACAAAAACTACAATATTGCCAGCAAAACCTATCACTAAGATTGTACAAATATATTTGAACACAAAAAATAATAAAAAGATATCAATTGCAAAAACGAACTTTTATTTAAATGATATTCTTGTATATAAAAACTCTCAATTTTTTGTCCACAAACAATTGCAGAAACGAAAGAAATTTGCCGAAACTAAAATTCTTAACGTTGTAATTCATCTGATACAAAACAGAAGTTAAACAATTTTCGCAACATTTTTGACACGACAAAAAACCACAAATTTAAACCGCACAAAATCAACTAAATCTTTAATTTTGTAAAAAAGGTACTTTGTAGGTTAAGCATTTAAATCAAAACTAGCGAATGCTTCGCCAACTTATAATCAATCAGTTTTGGCAAACTTTGAAAATTCCTTTTTTAAAGTTAATCATCGCAAAGACACTTCATTATCTAACCAAAAGACAAAACCGCTAAGTCAGCAAGCCACGAATTTTCTCAACAATTTATAACATAATAAAAATAAGAAATTTATACGGAACTAAAAGCATTTTTGTCAGCTTTTAACGAAGACGAAATTTTATTAGACAATTTTTCGGGGTTAAATTTGAAACGTCAAAAAATACGTCAGTAAGTTGCGACATATTCTAATCGATTAACGTCTGGAAATGACAAAAACCGGTCCAGAAAACTTTGCAACTCATTTGAAGTGTCAAGTACAATTGGAAATTACTTTTCTTAACCCGTTACAAAAAAAATCTCGTCTACGTCATTTTTTTCGCGTCAAAAGCGATTAACAAAAGAAGGCGAAAATCATTTTGATACGCTGACAAAAATTTCTAGGCGTAATGGCGTGATTGTACGCTTGTAATTTCTTGACGCAGAATTGACTTCCAGACAACCTAACTGAAATCTAGTTTATATCATTTTTTTGAACCAAACTTACAATTTTTTAAAAAGGGAAAAACAAAAATAAAACAAAAAAAAATGGTTAAATGAACTTCAATTTTGTTTTTCCAAGTTTATTACGATTTAATTTCAGACAAAAAGAAACAAAAATTAAAGTTTTCACAGCTTAATGCTGGCCCAAATATTTCGAAAGTTGTTACCCATATGAAATTTTGCCTCCAAGTGTGCAGAAAACGAAAAAAAATTCAATAAAAGATTCTCATTGTGCACAATACCAAAAATATATATAAAAAAAATTCAATAAAAGATTCTCATTGTGCACAATCCAAAAATATATATAAACTGTATGTGAATTTTTCTCACCTACAATATACTTACATTTTTATAACTATTTTTAAGCCCTTAATATACAGCTTTACAAGAATACGTATACTTAAATGATGCTGCGATAAACACGTTGACATCATTCAACTAAAACGTGCATAGTTACTATGCTTTAATAAAACCAAATGCTGCGCAAAAGGTACACAAGCGAACACGAAGAGACGTCCACATTCCGAAAATGTATTTTGCTTGAAAAAAACCTTAATCGAATAGAAAAAGATTCTATGTGTACACTAAGAGCGTGGGCTGAGCTAGGTAAATCCGGACAAAATTACCAATTCTGAAATCGTCGTTACCACGGCAAAAAGAGCCAAAGTTCGTATAAAATAAGTGACTGTGACTCATTTTAAACTTAAATTTAAATCAGAACTTTATTAACTACAGAATAAGCGACAGTCACGTGTATTTTATAATGACTGTGGCTTATTTCGCTGTAGTAACGCGACGATATGCAGTAGTGGTCCGGTCCGGAGTGGAGGTTAAATATTCTCTTAAATAATAAAATTGGGACTCGTTCTAAATGTTAAATCTGGATTAATTAGTGATGAATAATAACTATATGCCAGCTAAAAGTTATATAATTTCGCTAGAACACAGTTTTTCTGCAGAGAAACGGGGTGGAGATGGGGATTATCCAAAGCTTCAAAGGGAAAAACACAATTGAGAACTTTTGAGATCTGCATACAAATTACTACATATACATGCTGCAGTTGAAAACATTATGCCAATAATCTTGAGTTCAAATGTAATCTGCTATAGTACATATTTTCAGAATCCACGACATATCTTCGTGTTTGAAGATGCTGTTTCCATTGAAAAATTTTCCTCTCAACTGTTATTTTAACGGCAATATGTTCAATCCTCAAAATGCTTAGTCCAATGAGTATAGTTGCCCAGTTACAAAATATCAATTTTCCCCATTTTGTCAGTCGTTTTAGACAGAAATGGGTTTTGGGAAAAAAATTTTTAAATTTTAGAAACAACAACTTTGATTTTCTAAGATTATATCAATTAAAGATAAATTCCATCAGGGTGAAAATAGATGAGTGGTAAAGTAACCACTAGTTTTTTGAGAAAATATCACGTGCAGAGAAACACATGACGCAACTAAATAACAATTGGTTACATAACCGCTGAAAACTTTTTTTAAAATTTTTTCCGCTCACGGGTTTATTGTTTATTTCTTCCTGGCGGAGAGCAGTTACGCCCTTAATTTCACCCTGGAAGACTTTAGCTTTAATCAGATTATATCAATTCATCAGATTTTATCAATTAATCAGATTTTATCAATTCATCAGATTTTATATCAATTCATCAAGATTTTATATCAATTTATAAGATTTCATCAGTTTTTCAGTCGAGCCTCGGCCGGTGTAACACCATACGCCCTTTGAGAAACCGGGAGCTCGACACGGGAATTCCTCCAAGCCATGGCAAAAGGAGTCAGAGTCCATCGTTAAAATCTCCACCACTCCAAACACATTTTTACATTAATCACCAATCTACTTACAATGAATTTGACAACGTTTCAGTTGTCATCTTAGGCCCGACCACGAAACGCACGTCACCAAATCAGTTATTACGGCTTCCTATCCCACCAGCAAAATCTAATTCATACGTACTGCTCATTTCACCAGCAGAACTCAAAACATACCATTCATTTTTAAAATCAGACTAGCAAACATTACAACTCATTCTGACGGCAAAATCATGTTTTATATATTTCACTGTTATACATCAGAACATACGATACTTCTACTTTCACCCGCAGAATTTAAAAACTTAAAACACGCATTTCACTACAAGAATGTAAAACAAACATATAAACATATGTAAAAAACACGGAGTGGTAAGAATTTTACAGCGTTCTCGACTCCTTCTGCCTTGGCAAACAGGAAATTTGAACAATAGAAATTTCAACCCGACAATACACAACTGCCATTGCAGTTTTACCCCCTGCATTACCGCAGCTAAAGTCAGTAAACCACACCCAAAATTAAAAAATCATAAGACGTCATTTTTTGAAGAACAAACGACTAAGAAATTTTTCCAAACACCAGTCCAATCCAATGTATATATTTATCTTCGTTTTGTGTGTGGAGTAATCAACTTTACCTGCAATAGCAAGCACAAACAAACAAAAAACCTGTTAGCCAATATTACTACAATCATAGGTTCGTAAGGTTTAAGGGATTGCTACATATATCTCCTACCTTGCATTTTTTTTACAAAAATAAAAACAATGAAGTCCATATTTGAAATAATATAAAAATAGATCTATATATTGTTTATTTTTAAATCACCATTTAATTCAGCTAGATTCATTTGAGCAATTTTAAACCGCATCCACAACACTCAAACACACCAAACTTTAGGTGAAGCCAAACCAAAGGGTAAACACACCATAACCCATTTTCCCATGACCTTACCGACTTATGATCGTTCATCAATCCATTATATTTATAATATTAAATGTCTATAAACTACAGACAGGATAGATATATAAGAAACGCAACAGGAGAAGATAAACGTAATTAAAACACCGTTTCGGCTTACATATATCGGAGTCGTCTAGCTTTTAAACTTTAAGCTTAAACTTTTAACTTCCTGAGTAAACACAACGAGGATACAAGGAGGGAACAGGAACTATATAAGAACAAACATAGGGCGAAGAAAGCACTGCGTACTTTTTCGGCCACCAACAAAATCAGTTTATTTGCAAACGTAATGTTCCTTCCTACTCTACAATATTATGCTCCGGAGCTCCGACGATTTAAATCCGGAGATCGGAGCCGCTGGGAACACCACAAGTTTGCAGAATGCAACAGCTTTTATACATATACGCCACAGGGAGAGTTGTTCGAAAATAACGCAGCGCGTTGCGTTGGAAATTCTTCAAGTGAGCCTATCTCACTAACGGAGGGCGCGATTTATACGAAAACTTGGTTGATGTATATTTTTTTTAAATTTTGGTCACTATTTTCTAAATCATATGATTTTATGATTACACTAAAGTCCAAGGAAATATTGTTAAGATTTTTATTGTTTAAATCAGACGATTGACTAAAACGTAATGTTCTCGAAGAAAAAAACAACTGAACTGCGGCATTTATGTTTACAAAAACTTCAGCACGAGCTCTGTTCAGCTGATGTTGACAGTTCAGCAATTCATAGACGTCTCGCCAACGCAATGGACATATAACCGAATCAAACTCCCTACTAAACATAACAAAAATCTCACAAAATAAAACCAGTATACAATCATACATACAGTAATTTAATGAGTGTCCATCAAAAACGCATCGAAAGTCTGTACAAAAATGATGTGGAGTAAAAAAAACTTTAGGTAAGCATATCTCAATTATAGGTGAGAAAAGGGGGGGGAAGGGTCTGCCTGTAAATTTTCTTCCAAAAACGTGAATTTTCATCACATATTCATGCTTTTACATCCTTTTTATACCAGAATATCGCTTTTTATTCAATAAAATGTAGTATTATCCTATAAAAAGAACAATTATTAAAGTTATTATGGTTTAAAACTGTTTTGCTTTGGACACCGGACCCCACCTGACCCCCTCTAAATTTCAAAATTTTGCACCCCGGGTCGACCCCCCTAAAAAGCTAGGGGGGTCCGGACCCCCCTCTTAGAATTCAAAATTCCATTTACCCCGTGTAATCACCCCCCTCCTTAGCTTTTCACCTATGAACTCAATAACGGTGCGTTCGATGTATACAAACACTTATTAATGCATGCCCTTTAAAGTTATTATACATTAATAAATTTGTCGTCACCTAATTCCTTTTCTGTTAGGGCTGGTTCATACTTATGACAAAACGTCCTTTGGACAAAGTCCAAAGGACTTTTGTCCTTTGGACTTTGTCCAAAGGACAAAATCCAAAGGGAAAAGTCCAAAGGGAAAAGTCCAAAGGGAAAAGTCCAAAGGGCAAAATCCAAAGGACAACCTATTCATACTTTTGTCTTTTGGACTTTTCTCTTTGGGTTTTGTCCTTTAGACTTTGTCCAAAGGACAAATTTCAAGTAGCGTTCATACTTCGTCCAAAGAAAAAAGTCCAAAGGACGTTTTGGCTTGTCCAAAGGCCGTTTTGCCTTTTAGAAAATTGTCTTTTTGACTTTGTCCAAAGGACGTTTTGTCATAAGTATGAACCAGCCCTTAGTGAAACATGTCCACCTAGAAAAAATTTTTTAGCCCACATTATTTTTGTACAAATTCTGATTTTAAATAGGTGTTTTTGACTCATTTTGCCATCGCGATGACGATTTCGCCCTAATATAAACCATATTTAACCGATTTACGCAATTAAAAAAAAACACAGTTAAAACTATCAGAATTCAAAATTTTGTTACTATAAGTTTTAAATATTTTTAGTTAGTACAAAAAAAGAACCACACTGAAGATAAACTTTTTGCCAACGTGGGTAGAGTTACCAAAAATTAGATCTAGTTATTTTTCATCATTTCAATTAACTTTTGTACAAATTGATATTTCTATATAACAATTTAAATTTATTCTCAAGTGCCTATTTTTCTTGTACAAAGAACATATAAACTTTTTTGAACAGTTCCAAAATATTTTTTCATTCATTCATCAGATGAAATAATCATTTACTCAGCATCTTATGCTAATATTTCTATGAGCAAGTTTCACTACTCAGAGAGAAACCTACGTACTAAAACTACAACCATTACCTGACACAGAAATAAAACTGGGAGCAATAGGAACCAAAGGGGAATACGGATGCTTCTACTTCCAAAGATCTAGCTTCGGAGCTAAGACTTTCAAGATGGGGCTCCCGGATTGCGTTTTTGTTCTATCAGCAACTAAACGATTTTTCTTTTAAATTTTTTCTTGTTTTAGCGGTATTTTTACAATTGATGTATGGTTTATACGCGAAATTTTTAAATCAAATAGTATATATATGATTATACGAAGCTTTGGACCTACGATTTAGGCTAGTGTTTCAGAGCTAAAAAAATAACTGATTTGAACTATTAATGAATTCTATCTATAATGAGAGTTCCAGGCATAGGTGGGCAAGAGGGGGGGGTTGGGGGTTTATACCCCTCAAAAATCCCGACTATAGCCGACACCCCCTCTAAAATTTGGGGGTACTCCGGACAACCCCCCTAAAATTTTGGAGCTCCGAGTACGAAAAACGCTAAAAATCGGATATTTGGCGCATATCCCAAAAAACATTTTCGGGAACCCCCTCCCGAATTCGGGAGGTCGCGCATACCGTATACACCCCCGAATCCGTAAGGCTGCCCACCTATGGTTCCAGGGCATTACAGAATGAACGTAAAATAGCTTCCCCTTTAATATTCCTCTCGCATTTGAGATGCATACAAATATTTAAATTTAAGTTACACAAGAAAAAACCACCAAGAGTTAAGAAAGAGGCTAACTTTAAAAACCAGCAAATAATACAGAATACTATGTGGTATCAGTACTTTTTTCAGCATATTATAAAGATTAATTTAAATACCAGACGTATTCTGTTGTTTTAATGAAGATACAAAAAATTATACATATATATTTTTTTAAATTATAAATTCTTTTATCATATTTAAAGAAGCATATAACTAAAGAAATTCAAAGCAAACATCAAAGAAAAACTCAGATTAACTTAACAAAAACAAAATTTACAAAGAGTCAAATGACAAAAAATCATTTCATCATCGTCCGATTTATCAATAGGGTAATTTATCAATATTATCATATCGATAACCGTATAAATGTACTGTAAACAGAGGTCGCAGTGGTAAATAATAGTCATCAGAAATACATTATAACCGGGTTGAACACGCACGAAACACAGATTAATTTAAGTAAATACAGGTGTTTATTTCTATGCATAATAATATAGTATAAATATAAACTTGAGTATAAAAAAGATTTCGCAATAAAACTTCGCACAACAATAAAAATAAACATAAAGAATAATATGCTTTCAGCACTATTAATAAAAACTTTTAGCGTTATCTATCTTTAGGTAGCTAACATTGAGGTAGTTATATTGTAGAGCAGCAGCAGTTAATACACCTGAATATCCACGAAGAGGTAAAATTCTTAGTACTCAGGGCATAGGTGGGCAGCCTTCCGGATTTTATTATAAGTAATACGTATGTATACCCGAAAATTTTGGATGGTAATTTTAAAAACCCAATTTTTCGCGTTTTTAGGATTTATATACCCAATTATATCAGAAGTGAGCAGTGTCATCAAGAACTTCACTAACCTCATTATTTTTAAGAGGCTATTGTAGTAAACAATAGATTTTTGAACATTTAGTTTGTGGTATGGTACACTATTATATACTCTTTTAGCCCCACCCCCTTTTTCCGAAATCCACATATGACGACTTGGGGTTGCTCTTATAGCCGTTAAAGCAGCCACGTCCACGGCAGAAATCAGTCACGAAAAACAATTTTGAAATTTTTCGGAATAATTTTGAAATCGCGACATTTAAAGTTGTTGCAGCCTGTAAAGGGACACAAAAAAGAGGACTGTTGTATAACCAATAAACTATATATTTTGAGTTAGCGTATTGATTTTTTCAGTGACTTGACCTATACCCTGTCGTTAAGAATATGATATTGCAGTCTTCTTTCGTTTTTTTTTTTAATTTTTACCTATTTATTTGTTATAAAATTTTTGAAATCTTGTGTTAAACTTTAGCGATAACCAAAAGGTTTCTATACACTACTCAGTTTATAAAATAATTAATGAAAACATTATAAATATTATTGCTTTTTATGATGTGATGGTAATAAAGTTTTTTCTATAAACTATGTTGTACCTTAGAAATATTTTTTTCAAATTTAAAAAAATACTATATTTTGTTTTTTTTCTCTCAATTTTAAGCTTCTTATATAATCCCTCGAAAAACGACTGCAATATCAAATTATCGTCGTTACTCTAACATAAAGAGTCACAATGAGTAAAAAATTAACGCGACTTTGACTCATAATACGATTGCGGTATCTCTGTTAAAAGATAAAAAGAGTCACATTTTCAAGTATTTTATGACACTTCTGACCTATTCTGTCATAGTAACGACGTTTTTATAGAATCCCGTATTATATAATAAGCAATAAAAGTCCCAAGAGAAAATTGAAATAAAATTATATTTTAATATACATAATAACTTTTTTCCTATAAAACGCTCGAGGTAGACATATACGGCCGAATAATATATAATAATAGCAATATTTATAATATAATAATCATTAATATTAATAAAGTTTATTCTAAAAATAACAAGCTATGACGTTCAATTGCGAAAAGCTAGAGCTAGCATTAGGCGATAACTTCCCAAGAATACACTGGTATTATAATACCCACGGTTTGTTGTAATGAATAATAATTATTTATATAATATACGAGGTACAGCGTCAGGTAGAACGATGCAAATTAAAAAGACAACATTTAGTCCATATGGTACTGTAGATGAGTTAAATGACAAAGAACGTGCTTGAAAATTAAAAAAAACACCTTATTTTATAAACGGAGTGGGTTGCTTTACTCATTTTCGATCTAGACAAGGTCACATTGATTATTATAATATTAATCACACAAATTTTGCAAACGTTTTATCTAAACTCAGTCTACGGTAGCAATAAGGGCATAAGCAATAACGCCACGTCACTACAGAAAATAACATATAATAATGTTTAATCTATTATAAACAATATCCGAATACAAGAAAAGTAAATACTGCGGTGGAGACGCGAAACACTTCTCCGTATTTTCTGCCAAAAAACAGTCAGTTTTTATTAAAAAAATTTCGAGGAAACTATAAAACCGGGATGCTTGCACACAAACGAAAATTTTGCAAATTCTGAAAAAAGTTTTCCAATTCAAAACTCAAATATTATATACTTAGAATTTAGATTACTGCATCTAATATCGAAATCGACGTTGACATAAGTACGTAACGTAACGAAAATAAAAATTTTTTCCCTCCTCTTGAGCTTGTCGAATTTTAATTCCCGCATGTGAGAATGTCACCGGTTACAATGTGTATAATCAAAAACTGTTCCTTTGATTTGTTAAATATTAGAAGAAAACCACCTGTGCACAATGACGACTGACGTTTAATCAGCTTTCAACAACCTAAAAATGTTATATTTTCAAAAAAATATGTATAAATTATACTACTTCAAATTATCGATGGTCAACGGTTTGCGTAAACCATTAGACTTATGAGGATAGGTGGGCAGGGGGTAGGTTATACACCCTCAAAAATCCCGATTATAGCCGACACCCCCCTAAAATTTGGGGGTACCTCGAACACCCCCTTAAAATTTAGGGGGTCCCAGTACTAAAAACGCTAAAAATGGGGTGTTTCAGGTATATTCCCAAAAAAATTTTTGGGACACCCCCCCAAATTTCGCGGGTCGGGTATACTCCCCCCCAAAAAAATAAAATCTTGGAGGCTGCCCACCTATGCTTATGGGGTAAGTAAGTACTCAAAAATATGGTATATATAAGTAAACCAAAATTTTTAGCATATGATTTAACCATCACTGGAAATTAAGAAAAATTTTTTTTAAAATTCCCTTTTAAGCATTTCTAAAAATTTTTAAATTTTACACATAGGTCACCGAAGGGGGGGGGTGTAGAGGGGGGTCACCCCCCCTACGGCCTCTGAGACCTATCCCCCCCCCCCTAAGGCCCATTTTTGACCCCTCCCCCCCCCATTGACCCCTTGAACCCCTGACCCCCCCCCCCCTAAGGCCCATTTTTGACCACCCCCCCCTAACTAGAATTTCCCAAAAAATGCTTAAAAAAATGGTAAAATTTCGTAAAAAATTTTTCAATTTTGGTCAAAAAAATGGTACCCGGGGTGTGACCACCCCCCCTGCTTTTTTTCAAAAAAAACACCCCGGGGTGTGACCCCCCCCCCCTGGAGGTCAAAAACCTCCACACCCCGGGGTGTGGACCCCCCCCTGAGCCGTCGAAGGTCGGTGACCTATGATTTTACATAAAGTTTAAAATAAGAATTTTAGGACAAAACCCCTCCGAAAAAACGATAAACGTTGTTTATATTAATTTCTATATATATACTGACGGACTCGAACATAAGTGGGCAACCTCTCGGATTTTTTTTGGGAAGGGGGGGTATACCCAAACCAGGAACGTAACCAGGGGGGGAGGGCATACATGAGCAAGTTGGTCCGGAGTGGGGGGTTTTAAACCCCAAATTAAGGGGGGGGGGTTAAAATCCGAGAAACGCAAAATACCTATATCGTTTTTTTTTTGGAGTGCATTTTACCCATATTGTTTTTCGATTTTAAAAAGGGAAAATAGGTAAAAAACGCTAATTTTAGGTCAAAAAGCCCTTTTTATGGCATTTTTGAGCTTTTTATTGCTTAAAACATTCATTTTGATCTCAAAACTTAAGTTTGGAGGCAGTTAGAAGTCATTTTAAAGACATTTTTTTCTTCATTTTTCCAAAATTGTGGGGGGTTAACCTTTTCTCCCCCCCTACTTCTGAGTGGGGGGGTTAAACCCCCCTTCTCAGAATTTGGGGGGTTAACCCCCTCCCAATCCCCCGTGCCCATGTATGGGGGAGGGGACGGCCGCCCTCCCTCCCGAAACGGTCGGGCAGGGGGAAAAATAAGGATAGTGGTTGGGCGGGGGGGGGGGGCGAAATGGTCGCCAGATAGTAAAATTTGGGGGCTTTCAGAGGCTAAAAATTCAAAATTTTCTAAAAACTATAAAATAATTTTAGTACCACAATTGACCTCCAAAAACCAAAAAATTTTTTCGCTTCGCTTCGCTCAGCGGTCACTTTCTATAGTATACATACATATATCTCGCTATTTATTTTGCCTAATGCTAATGTTATTTCAAAGTTAGTAAAATATTTTTTATAAGTAATAAGTACTACACAGAAAGCAAAACAAACAATCATATTGGGGATTTATGTACCTCCCCCTCCTAAATTTTCCAGCTGTCTATAGCATTGGTTCGGATTTTTTTATATAGGTTGTTGTTGTTGCATTACCTGAAACTTATCTCCCCTATGCAGATTATACAAAGGGCAGGCGCTGAGACAAGCCAGGAGGGGCAAAAAAAATTTCACCCCTATGGTTGAGACTCTTAGTCCAACATTGATAACAATTTCATATAGGTAGATAGGTACCCTAGAAAACATGGAGTCGAGATGCTGCTCATGTGCTTTGGTTTACAATGTATGTGTGTGTAGCCAAAGGGTCTGAAAGGTCTCTAAATTCCTTTTTTGTGAAATTCAGGCTCTGCCAATGTGTGCTAATGTAATTTTTAATTAAGAAAACATGTTTTTGCCGCTAAAAACATTAGATAAAAGGTTATTAGGCCAAAAACAGTGTATTATACAGCTTTATCTACGTTTATCCCTGCTTTTTTAACGGCTCCGCCCTCTCCCCCAAAATTTTGGGAAGGGGGGGGGGGCGGAACCCTCCCCCCCAAAATTTTTTTTGTACTACAATCCGCTCTCCCCCAAAATGAAACTCTGGGTACGTCCCTGACCCCATCCGACCCCGTAATTTGGGGGGTGTCCCAAAAATTTTTTGTGGGCATACTTAAAACACCCCCATTTTTAGCGTTTTTAGTACTAGGACCTCCCAAATTTTAGGGGGGGGGGAGACTGTCAGCGATCATAGAGATTTTTTGGGGTGAGGGATGGGGTATGGTATAACCTCTCAACCCCCTGCCCGTCATAGGTGAGAACGGTCGGGGAAGCTAGGGGGTGGTTACCCGAGGTAAATCGAATTTTGAATTCTAGGAGGGGGTCCCAGGGGAGTCCGGATCCCCCCCCCTAGTTTTTTAGGGGGGGGGGTCGACCCGGGGTGCGAAATTTTGAAATCTAGAGGGGGGTCAGGTGGGGTCCGGTGTCCAAAGCAAAACAGTTTTAAACCATAATACCTTTAATAATTGTTCTTTTTATAGGATAATACTACATTTTATTGAATAAAAAGCCATATTCATGTATAAAAAGGGTATAAAAGCATGAATATGTGATGAAAATTCACGTTTTTGGAAGAAAATTTAGTATAAAAAAGGTACGTAAAATTTTCCCGAGGGGGGAGGTTAGATTTCAAACACTAGAGGGGGGTCAGGGGTAAAAAATTCGGAAATTTGGGGGAGGGGCCCCCTAGATTTTCGTCTAGGGGGGAGGGGTTCCAAAATTTCGAGGCTAGGGGAGGATGGACCCCACCCTGCCCCCCTTTCTCACCTATGCTGCCCGCCCACCTATGGACTCCAATCCGAAACCGAAAACAA
>JASAMX010030256.1:0-21880 GCA_030248175.1 Microlaimidae sp. YZB2_3 | reverse complement strand
AAGTTTAATATATGTAGTCTTGTTTCATAATCTGTATCTTTTAGGTGACATGCTTTAAAAACTCTTTTGGTATATGATCGCTGGACTTTTTCAATAATATGCTTATCTTTAATCATATATGGGTTCCAAACAGCACTTGCATACTCTACAGTGGGACGTACAAAACTTTTATATGCAGTGAGATAATTTTTAACAGATTGTGATTTGAAACATCTAAATATTAAATTTCCAGTTTTCATAGCTTTACTGGCTATTTTTTGACAATGAGATGTAAATTTTAAATCATCACTCATGTAAACCCCTAAATCTTTAACTATTTTAGTTTTAGGCAATTTCTTATTATTTAAGTAATAATCCATCTGATTTTTTTTGTTTAGACAGTTGATATGAAATACTTCACACTTATTTTCTGATAGGCTTAGTTGCCAATTTTTTGCCCATTCAGAAATTCTGTTCAGATCATCTTGTAATTTATTTCTATTGTCATTTACTTCAGAAAAACTTGTGTAGACTTTTGCATCATCAGCAAAAAGTCTAATTTCAGAGTTTTTAACACACTCAACAATGTCATTTATATAGACTAAAAAAAGGAATGGTCCAAGTACTGAACCCTGTGGTACTGAACTAGTCACTTCATATGCTGATGAAATAGTATCATTTATTAAAATTTTCATTTTACGATTTGTCAAAAAGGCTTCTAACCACTTTAAAAGTTTACCAGAAACACCATATTTACCTAGTTTGTACAAAAGCTTTTGATGTGATACAGTATCAAAAGCTTTTGCAAAGTCTAAGTAAACAACATCTACTGATTTTTTATCCTGAACAGCTAGAGTCCAATCATTATAAGAATCCAGGAGTTGTGTAACTGTTGAGCTTTTATCTTTAAAACCGTGCTGCAGATTAGATAATATATTTACAAAAAAGATAGAAAGCTCATACTTTACAATTTGCTCCATTATTTTGCATGAAAAACATGTAAGTGAAATAGGGCGATAGTTTTCTTTTTGAGATTTGGAACATTTTTTATGTGCTGGGGTTGTTAAAGCAATTTTCCACTCGTGTGGCAGGTCACCCGAGTTAAATGATTTTTGAAATATTTTGGAAAGAGGTTCTGCTACTACTTTTGCTAAACGTTTTAAAAACAATGCCGGTATGCCATCAGGGGTGCGTGACAGTTTATTTGGTAGTTTTTTAAGAAATTTTAAAACATCTTTTACTGTGAAGTTTATATTTTCAAGAATTTTAACATTTTTTGGCTCAAAATATGGAAGTTTATTATTATCTTTAGTGAAAACAGAACTAAAATATTCTCCAAAAATTGTAGCTTTTTCTAAATCTTCAGTAGCAAAAGTGCCATCATCACAAAGAATTGGCGGAATAGATTCTTTGGATTTGAGATTTCTGTTAATATACTTAAAAAAATAACCAATGTCACAAGATTTAAGGACTTCCTCTTCTAATTCTGAATTAAATTTTTTAACACTGTCTGAATAATCTCTTGAAATCTTCTTAAATTCATCTTTAAAATTAATATTTTTTGATCTACATTTCCACAACTTTCTTTTTTTGTTCTGAAGCTTAATAATATGTTTGGGGTATCGGCATTTCTTTTTGGTATATTTTTTATTTTTATTTACCATTGGTACATGTAAAGTAATACTCTCAATCACTATATTTACAAAGCAATCCCAAAGTTCTTGAACTGTTATGAGATATTTAAATTTAATGTCCCAGTTTATAGAAGCAAGAAACATAGCTATTGACTTGTAATCAGCATTTTTGAAGTCAGGTACCAAAAGTTCAGTATTTTTATAAGAAATTGTTTCATTAAATAAACAAAGATTAATTTCACAAATTATTACACTATGATCTGAATTTCCAAAATTAGGGGCTAAATGCACTTTATTAATCATTTCTGGGTCGTTGGTTAGAACCAAATCTAAAAAATTATTACCACGGGAAGGTTCAGAAACAACTTGGGAAAACCCTAATTCTAAAAATTTTATATAGTACTTATTTTCATTTTGCGAGTTGCTAGTTATTAGGTTAAATTCACTCCACCTAATACCAGGAAGGTTTAAATCGCCTATTAATAAGGTTGTATGTGCATGATTTGTTGTATAGTATTCAATCAAATTCAATAAATGAGAGTCATCTTCAGCTTTTATGTTTGGAGGTCTATACAAATTTATCAGACGAATTTTATTACTTGAGATAATAAGATCAGATATTATAATGTCTAAGTTATTAAATTTATGGTTGATTGTAATTTCATTATATTTTATTTTGTTGTTTATTAACGTAACAACACCTCCACCCTTACCTAGATATTTATCTTTTCTCAATAAACTAAAGTTACTATCCTTTACTATTAGCTGATTTGGAATTTCAGAATGAAGCCAGGACTCCTGTACTAGTATCACATCAGGCAAATTATAATTATTATCAGCACCTGTAATTAAGAGCTCAAACTCATTCAAAAGATTTAAAAGAGATCGTGAATTAAAAGAAACTATTTTAAGTGTATTGAAGTTTTTGTTGTATTTGGTTTTGAGATTGTTTTTGCAACTGGGTCGCGTTTTATCCTATTTAGAAGAATTGCAGGTTAAGCTCTTAATTTCAAGTGTGCATTGCTTGTCTTGATCATATAGGTAAGGGTCCCCACAGTCACTATAACGGATAAACACATTTCTGTCTTCAGCTCGCAACTGCTTAGCTTTCGCAAGCATAGCAGATTGTTCCTCGCGTTGCTCAGAGGTAGGGGAGGGGGGGAAGAAAATGTCCCGTTCAAATCCGAGCTGCCCCCGGTTCCCATGGGAGGAGCGGGTTGTCTTGCTGGTGGTGGTGTTGGAGATGGAAGGTTTTTTGCGGGGCTTGCGGCGCTTCCTTTGCAGAAATTTTTTGCGCGTGGTGTTCTTTAAAACGAACTTTCATAAGCCTAGGCTTCCCATGAATTGTTTTTCCAATACGGAAGCAATCAACGACTGCAGCGTTTAATTCACCTGTGTCATTGATTGCTTCTTGTACCAGCTTTTCAACTTTCTTCTGATCTTCCTGGGGGTTCGCGGACTCCTGGAGGCCAGCAACTACAGCCATCGTTGAATGTTCACGAACTTGTTCGGCTTTCCGCATGTGACGGCCTTAGATATATGTTTTTAAAAATTTCTGATTTGCGAAGTTTGCCATTAGAACGAACAAACTTGTTCCGGGTGGCGTTGTTGACAAATTTTATTTTAAGGAGCCTTGGCTTTCCAGGGATTTTTTTCCTATCCGGAAGCAATCGACAACCGTTTTGTTTAATTCGCTAGTGTTGTCAATTACTTCCTCCACCAAAGCGTGAGCTTTATCGTGATCTTCCTATTGGTTGGTGGATTCGTTTAGGCCAGCCACAACCGCTACTGTTGAATGCTCCCTCTGGATTTCAGCCTTCTTCATTCTTGACTCCATCCATGGTAATAATTCTTGGATGACTTTGGAGCAGATACTGGCAATCATGTCAGCATCGATGGCTGGAACTGGAGCTTGGTACAAGTACTAAACGTGTACCAAAAATCAGTTTGAGAATTCCACTTAACAAACATAAATATAAAACAAGTTTCTAGGTCAATTCTGACCTTGCGATTTTAATTTTGGGCATTACAAAGTGATTAAACTACCCTTTAGGATAATAAATGGCGTTTTATAGCCAAAAAAAGACCTTTTTTGAAGGTACATTTTATGCTGTTAAGAAATTTTTTTTAATAGTGCTTTAACCAATATAAATGAATATTTTTTAGATTGCCGAGAGTCTGGCGGTTCCAAAAATATTTTGACTTTTTTTCTGGTCCTCACCAATTTTGTATAGCAACCGCTTAAAAATGTCTAAAAATTCAGTCGTGAAAAAAATTAAAATTTAAAAAATGGGATAATTTAATAAAAATGCCTCATAATACAATTTAGGTTGATTTTTAGGCTTTGCTTAGGCTTAGAAAAAATAAATCCGATTAAAAATAAGCTTAAATTAGGTTTTTAAGCAAAAACAAGTTTGTTGTCCATATTTTTGGTGGTCCATGCGACTATCGAATTTATAATTTTTTTGTAAATTTTTAGATTCTCCGGACTTCCAGCAATGTTAAAACAAAGTTTTTATTTTAATTTAGCGGTTAATTAAATTTTTTCTTAACAGTAAAAATTGTGTACCCAAAATATTGTAATTTTTTGCCTATATTTTACCCCATATTATCAAAAATCATGCTTTAATCAGTTTTTAAAGTTTAAAATCGAGATCTTCAGGTCAGAATTGACCTAGAAACATGTTTTTATTCAGTATTTGTAGCTTGAAAATCTCTAATCGATTTTTGGTACACGTTTAGTACCTGTACCCTGGAGCTTTGTTTTGACCTTCTTCCAGAATTTTAATTCTTTTAAGAAGTTCTTCCCGCTCCAGCTCGAGGTCCGATACCTAACCTTTGATCGCAATTGTTCAATATCAGATGTCACTGAAGTCTTTCTGGTGTTGTGCGCCATTTTCTCAGCTTTGTGAATGGGTATATAACCGAGGTAAATGGGTATTAAAACCCCACCTTGGTGGGGAATTTTAACGTCCTTTTTAAAGCAACGCGTACTGCGGCGGTCTAATGCTCGGCAAACTGTGGAAATATTTTCGTTTGGTTCAAAATAATTTGGAAACAAGTCAAACCGCCGGCACCACACTATTATTATTTGGTATAAATGTGATGGATTACAGTTTGGATTGAATATCAATGAAAAAATTATTAATATAAAAAGACTTACTAGTGATACATTATACATAAAATAAATATTGTAAAGGCAGACCTGTGCACTGCCCCCCCCGGGGTTAAAACGGCAAGGTGATCAAAACAAGGGGGGCACGGGGGGGGGGCAACTTTTTTGAAACGGGGGGGGACTTGAGGCAATAAAATGGGGGGGGGCAAGCAGGGGGGAAAGAAAAAAAAAGCGAAAATAAGGAGAAAAAAAGAGAAAAAAAGAAGGGAAAAGGGAAAAAGGGGACAAAAAAAGCGGAAATAAGGTAAAAATAGGTCTAAAATGGCTTAAAATACATTGAAATAGGCTAAAAACTGCAAAAAATTCGCGATGATGGCGTCATCATAGGTCAAAAATGGCGTCATATTTTTAGGGTACTTTTTCATTTTTTGGCGGGGGGGGGCAATAAAACGGGGGGGGGCAAATCCTCCAATAAAACGGGGGGGGGCATTTTCAGACCGTGCACAGGTCTGTAAAGGGGTATCTCTTTTTCTTAAAAGACCCATAAGGTTTAACCAAAAGGATTACCTACTCATTGCATCTTAAATTATGCCTCAGGTGTTCTTGCATTATGCGAATTGTAATTAATAAAATAAATAAACAATCAAGGTATCAATTTAAAGTAAAAAGTAACCGCTTTCTTTGAGTTTATAATTTGCAACTTAAATCGTTGTACCTATTTGACATAGGTGTTTTTGGGGGGACAGAGGGGTCCACCCCCCCTAGAGCCAAAATTTTGGACCCCCCCCCCGCAGAAAAAATTCAGGGGGTCCCCCCCCTCCTCTCCAAAGGTCGAGAGCGGTCCGGCCTGACCCCATAGATGTTTTTGGTCGGGTCCGCTAGGGGGGGGTCCACCCCCGGGTGGAAGGCCAAAATTTTTCAGAGGGGGGGTCAAGGTGGATCCGGACCCCTCTGGCTTTTCAGGGGGGGTCGACCCCGGGTGCGAGATTTCAAATTTAGGGGGGGGGGTCAGGCGGTCAGGGGGGTCCAATTTTTCAGCAAAATTTTTTAAACTCAATAATTTAAGTGTTTTTAGGTCTAATATTGAATTTTATGTATTAAAACAGCCTATTTAGGCCTAAAAAGTGTATTTAAACACTGTTTTTAACTAAAAACCTGTGTTTTTGACAGTAAATAAAAAAATATACTTCCAAATTGGTCGGGAGGGGGGGAGGGGGGTCCAGCCTTCCAGGGGGGGTAGGTCGGACCGCCCTCGAGCTTGGTGGGGGGGGCCCCCCTGGATTTTTTCCAGGGGGGGGGTCCAAAATTTTGGCTCTAGGGGGGGGGGGTGCACCCCTCTGTCCCCCCCCCCCCAAAAACATCTATGCCTGACCCCCCTAGCGAGGCTGACCCCCCCCTCCCGACCAATCTGGAAGTATATTTTTTTATTTACTGTCAAAAACACGGTTTTTTAGTTAAAAACAGTGCTTAAATACACTTTTTAGGCCTAAATAGGCTGTTTTAATACATAAAATTCAATATTAGACCTAAAAACACTTAAATTATTCAGTTAAAAAATTTTGCTAAAAAATTGGACCCCCCTGACCCCCCCAAATTTAAAATCTCGCACCCGGGGTCGACCCCCCTAAAAAGCCAGGGGGTCCGGAACCCCCTGGACCCCTCCCCCCTAAAAAATTTTGGCCTTCCACCCGGGGGTGGACCCCCCCCCTAGCGGACCCGACCAAAAACACCTATGCCTATTGAGCAATCTTTGACATACAGAATTGTCAAAAAACACCATTTTGGGGGTCAAAACTCCTCAACCACTGGAGATATTTTGTTGAAAATATTTTGGTGGGCTATTGGGGGCAGGGCAGGGGTAAGGTTTTCACAAAAAATTATCAAAATTTAAGAGAAAAAGTTTGATTCTGCACTGCATCTTTGAGAGGTCAGTGTAGTAACCCCACTACTTTTTTTTGAATAAATTTATTTTTTTATTACTTTTTTGTATATGTAAGTTAGGTTTTATTGCTTGTTACTTTACATTGAAGTCAAATATAAATTCTTGTCATCAAAAATAAAAAGATTTTAAATGTTTAATTTAAAATAAAAAATGGTTTGTTTTAAATGCACTTTAACAAACACACACAAATTAACACACAAACAGCACAAGAAATATTTTGTTTAAAATTAATTAAAAAACAGCATCTTTGTGTATTTGAAACACCTGGAATGTTGATTGAATAAAATAAGTATAAAAGGTGTTACAATACATACCTTTAAAGGTACTACAAAGAACAGAATGCCAGAAATGTACGGTTCACAAACGCGTCCCAAAATTCAATTTGATCGATCCTAAAGTAAAATACACTTATAAACCATCTTCGTACACTAAATCGTACACTAAATCGGACACGCAGACAGGCTTCGTTTTTGTGGTTATTAATGAGATTTAAGCTTATCGAAAAGTGTTATGAACCAATTTATACTTAAAAAAATGACCTTTTTCGACATATGCAATTTATGATGTTAATAAAAAATTTGTAAACAAATTAAAAACTATGTTTTAACAATGGTAAAAATCTAAATAAAAACCTTAAAAATTGTAGAAAAAAAAACTAAAAATTTGAAAGTGACATAGTCCACTAAAAACATGAACAACAAAATTTGTTTGGCTTTAAACACGGATTTAAATTAAACTCCAAACTTTTTTTCCGATTTTTTATTCCTAAGCCTAAGCAAAACCAAAAAAAAAAAACAAAAAAAATTAAAATGTAATTGATATTAATTAAAATAAGTTGTTTTTTTATGAATGCGAATTTTTTCAGAACTAAACTTTGGTGGGTATTTAAGCTGTTGTTATAAAAAAATTGGTAGCTACCATCAAAAAAATAGAAGTATATTTATAACTGCCAGACACTTGGTAATACAAAAAAATAAGGTAAAAATGCAGTAAATATAACACATCCGCAACGTTCACTAAAATTTTGCACAAAATATATGTTATTGATGGTGCCGAATCTGAATATCATCATGATAATTGGCGCTTGATAGCCGTTCTCGTACGGTTCACAAACGCGTCCCAAAATTCAATTTGATCGATCCTAAGTAAAATACACTTATAAACCATCTTCGTACACTAAATCGTACACTAAATCGGACACGCAGACAGGCTTCGTTTTTGTGGTTATTAATGAGATTTAAGCTTATCGAAAAGTGTTATGAACCAATTTATACTTAAAAAAATGACCTTTTTCGACATATGCAATTTATGATGTTAATAAAAAATTTGTAAACAAATTAAAAACTATGTTTTAACAATGGTAAAAATCTAAATAAAAACCTTAAAAATTGTAGAAAAAAAAACTAAAAATTTGAAAGTGACATAGTCCACTAAAAACATGAACAACAAAATTTGTTTGGCTTTAAACACGGATTTAAATTAAACTCAATTTTTTTTCCGATTTTTTATTCCTAAGCCTAAGCAAAACCAAAAAAAAAAAACAAAAAAAATTAAAATGTAATTGATATTAATTAAAATAAGTTGTTTTTTTATGAATGCGAATATTTTCAGAACTAAACTTTGGTGGGTATTTAAGCTGTTGTTATAAAAAATTGGTAGCTACCATCAAAAAAATAGAAGTATATTTATAACTGCCAGACACTTGGTAATACAAAAAAATAAGGTAAAAATGCAGTAAATATAACACCTCCGCAACGTTCACTAAAATTTTGCACAAAATATATGTTATTGATGGTGCCGAATCTGAATATCATCATGATAATTGGCGCTTGATAGCCGTTCTCGAGATATTAAAGAGGGAGTTCAAAATCCCCATTTGCGATTTTTACCAATTTTTGACGAGAATTAAGTTAGCCTCTCGTAACAGCCTCTCGTAACGCGCTCTCAGCCTCTCGTAAGGAAAAATTCAAATATCTCACGAAATACTGAAGTGATTTTAAAACTAAAAATATGGATGGATAGTAGAGAATGAGATCTACTTGATTTAATATCAAGTTTGATTTAAAATGAATTATTAAAGGTGATAGAGCCGTCCTGATTTTTGACTCAGCCGCTTATAAGAGGCCCGGGTTTTCTTACGAGAGGCTGGAGACTAAGTCCTAACCTACCAGTATAAGCAAATTTCCAGCCATTGTTCCGAAAACACCATCAAATCTGACTACTCAAGGACTCTTTTGAATGGACCGTCGGCGAAATCTTAAAAAACTTTTAAAATCATAAATTTCACTAGCAAACACTTTTAAAAACATATTTTGAGTTATATTGGTGTTATTAAGTGTGTATTTATACGTTGTCACTATTGAAGTGTTGTATTTAATCCCATAAACTGTAGTTGCAAACTATTTTTTCTTAAATAACGTTATTTTCAGGAATTTTTCTGTTTGTTCTTTCAGTATTATTCCTTATATCATGCTTTAGTTATTTAATTAGGTACTTCAAAATTTTAGTTTAGTGGCATTTTATTATAAAACTTATTTCAATAAATAAACTAGCAAAACTATCGTGACCAAAGTAGAAAAAATTCTTTGATATAACGCGTCTTAAATCGAATTGTGCTTTACCTCCACCTTCTAAAAATGCTTTACCGTCTATCGTTTAGCCGGTTTTTTTTTTGGCAAAAACTTTTATACTACAAAGCGCATACTCAACAACTCGGGTTTCATTGTATTATCTCACGTCAAACTCTTTACGTTCTCAGCTGTTTTTCTAAAATATACCCCTCGTATCCTCCCAGAATTTAGCTAGTAACAATGTTACTGTCTTTTATTTACAGTGTGATATTTGCGATTGTTTTTATGTTAACAGAACCCAAAAAAGTTTTTTAATCCGTTTTACCGAACACACGCGTGCAGTTCGCAGTTCTTCTCATTCTTCTTCGCTTTCAGGCGTTTCATTCTATACAAGAAACACCCGTCATAGTTTTAGTTTTTTAAAGTTTTCTTTCGTTTGACGATATTTTTATAAGCATGTTTAATACTAGACTTATCTATCTTAAGCTTGCTATTTGTGATTTTTAGCCCCAAAACTACAACATAGTCAACTTTTAGCCTGATCTAAAAAAGTAGTTTGTTTTGAGGGAAATAACAGTTTGACTCAAATGCTTTTTTAATCTAAATATGTTACCAGATCTTAACAACAACGGTTAAATTTAAAAAAAAAACAATCTAAACACATTTGTTTGAAAATCTTAAACTGGGTTAATATTTTTTAAGTTTTTTAGTTCAAAATTCACAATATACAAGCATGTTTTTGGTGAAAAGTAAAGTAATAGCTTAATAAATAAAGTAATAACTTGAATAATGAAAAAATTTAAAATTTATTTTCTTTTATATAGTCTACTATTTATACTTTTTCAAAAATCAACTAAGCAAAAATAAACAAAGCAATTGTAACATTGAATAGCTTTAGTAAATTGCGGTTGTGATTGTTATTTCCGATCAGTTAAACTGGGCCTTATTCTTTAAAGATTTAACAACGGTTAAGATTAAGTTAAAATAAAACTATTAAATCGGTTGCATTAGCATTATCAATTGATTTTTCAAAGCAAGCGTGCACATTACCAAACAAAACTACATATATAATAGCGATGTTCCTACCCTCCAATCTCATGCTCCGTAGCTCCGGCCATTTAAAGCGGAGAGAGCTCCGGAGCTCCGCCCCTTAAATGAACGATTTTAAGCTAATTTATGCTTAAACTACAATTAAAGTAACTTTATTCGCATTTTTAAGACTATTTCTAACGTTGTAAATAGATTTTTTTAATTAAATAACAAAAACATTTTTACAAAATAATCTGTGGCATCACACCTTAATTATTCATAAATTTAGTGAACAAATGGGGCGGAGCTTTGGAGTTTGGGGGATCCGGGGGTTGCTCCGGAGCTCTGAAGCTCGGAGCTCCAGGGCACATTACTAATATATAATATTCTCAAAGGAAAAAATGTTGGTTTAAAACAACTTAATTGCTTAAAAATGTCTATAAAAACTCAAGCGTAAATTTTTAAAGAAACAAAAGATATATCCATTTAATATCAAAGCCTTCTTTCTACCTACGTAATGCTATAACTTTCATGAACCAACACTTTCATAAACGAAATTATAGGCAAATAAAATCAGCTGGCCTCGATAATTTCAGTATATTAAATCGACTTTAACAATCAGACCATTCAAATTTTTAACGAAAGCGATTTAATAAAAATCAAAACTAGTGATGTTTCTACTTTCCAATATCATGCTCCGGAGCTCCGGCCATTTAAAGCAAAGGGAACTCCGGAGCATCGCCCCTTAAATGAGTAATTTGAAGCTCATTTAAGCTTGAAGTATACTTTAAACGACTCTATCTGTATTTGTAGGACGATTTTTATTGTTTTAAATAAGTTTTGGAAAAAATTTAGTTTACAAAAAATTTTTGACAAAATAATTAACGCCATCCCTTTTTAATTATTGACGAAATTAGTATAAAAATAGGGCGGAACTCCGAGGATTGCTCCGGAGCTCCTAAAAACGGAGCTCCGTTATGGAGCTCCGGAGCTCGAAGCTCCGAGGAACATAACTAATCAAAACCCATATTTTAATAATTATTTACCAAATTACTTAATTTGGAATCCAATTGCAAATTTTTAAAGGGCTAAAATTGGTTAATTTTTGTATATTTCGTAAAAAGGTGGAATTTAAAAAAAATTGCATTCTTATTTGTTTTTTTAAACGTCATAACCGCACAATTTTAACTGGGCCGTTCATCTGCATTTTAATTTTCATGGTCAGCCAGATATAATTCAACCATAAGTTTCTTTCATCGTTTCTTTCATTTTTCCTTCAGGTTTTAGATGTACAAAAAGAACTTTCAAAATATATAATAAAAAAAGAACTTTCAAAATATATAATAAACGCTCTGGCTGGACCAATGTACTAAATTAAACGTATACTAGTGCGGGATTGAATAAAAAAAACAAGCTAAACAGCGTGTTTGACATTAAAAATATATAAATACACATATTTATGTTGAATACAGTTCATAGACGTAAATTAAGACTTTAACGTTAAATCTCAAGTCAGCCTTCCTTAAAATTACTTTGGATCTGAAAAAAAATCATATGCATAAATAAATCACAATATAAAATTTAAATTGTTCGCTAAACGTTTGTGTGTTTTGTTTTTAACCCCCCTTTTTAAATGCCCGAGAATCTTTAATATATTTTTATGATAATTTAGTTTGATAATTTTGATTAAATATCACTCCTAGAGTTTGAAACTGGGATTTTGTTAGGGCGTTAGGAATAACCTTATCAAAAGTTTTAGCAATCATATTTTATAAATCTGAAAATTAATAAGGTTATGTATTATTACTGCTATGATCTTTGCTGTTGATTCTTTACAAACATAAATAAGTACGCTAAGCTGTATTGTTGCTGGTTTTTCTCACTTAACTAGGTATTTATTTGCACTTTTGGACTTTTAAGCTTTTTTAGCTTTGTTTGATGTTTTATTGTTTATTTTTTTTTAACACACTATAATATAATCAACATAATCGTTTATAGGACGATATCAATCTTGGAAGTTTGGTGCTTATTTGGCATTTTTCAGGCTATAACTTCTTGTTTTTGGTCATATTTTCTTTTGAGTTCTTTTGGTTTTTTTATTTGTTTTTTCTATAAAAATAAAATAATTTAAAGTGCCGAAATTAAATGTTTGAAAGTGCAAATTAATGACTTTTCCTTTTCCTTAAAAGTTACTTATTATTATATTATTATAAGTTACTTATTATATACTTATACACGAAAAAATTGGTAGATGATGTTATGACTGTCCTTTTTTCGCCCATTCATCTAGTTTCTAACGAGCTATCAATCACTTCTCAATTCAAATTTGGGACCAAGTTATGATTAGATATGTAATCAAAACTTGAAAAAGTGCCTAAATTAAATACATGACCCTATAATGAAAAAATCACAACAACAGCGTTTAAAATTAGTAATGTTTCCCAACCCGAAGCTATGACTCCGGAGTGGCTCCAAATTTTTCCACTAATTTAAAACATAAAGAGTATAAGGCCAAAGAAGATTTTGTCAAAAAAATTTTGTAAATCAAAGTTTTTTTTTTTCAAAATTTAATAAAAATGTAAAAATAAATAAGAAATTTTGATAGAATATATGCCAATCGAATCAGATTTCTCCGGAGTACTGTTATTTTATTGATATTAATAAATAAATAATTTTATTTTCCGTTCAGACGCAAGTTTTTGTAAAACTACGTTCACTGTCATATCATTAGCGTGTTTTTAAATGCATAGCTTTTGTACTTCTACAAAAGTAATGTACTGAAATGCAACCTACAAATACTAGTTTGACAAAGATTTTCCTACGGCTAAATTACTAGCTCTGGAGCTCGTACTATTTAAAGCAAGAGAGACTTTTGAGCTGAGGACTTTCGCGCCTGTAATTGAATAAACTGAAACTTTTGTATAATTAAAACATTTGACATGTTTTTATCATTTTTATTCTTTAAATTATTTATTTTAGTTTCAAAAAATATAGTTGATATTACAGAATTGTAAGTGGGCCGAGATTTAGACGGCCCAAACCGCAATTCTTCCGTTCGGGCTGGCCCAAACAGCAGCTTCCATTATATTCCACCTTTTTATATTATTGTTTTAATAAAAAAATTGTTTGCCGCGGTTCGGGAGAATCCAAAACTTCGATCCGGCCTACTTACTACTACTCTGATCTAAATATTTAATTAATGATTAGTCGGTATGCTTTTCTGTTATGTATTAAATTAGCAAAAAATAGAACGGAGCTTTGAAACTGAAGGTTTGCTTCTGGGGCGCTTCGGAGCTACGATATGGCGAAAATCATCAACGTAACCCAATAACAAACAATTATGTTCGAAATATTTGTAAATTTAGTTTTTAGAATGATTTCATTTATTTTTATATTAAAACTTTCGATAAAAATTTTTTTTTCGATGAAACCCATTTTTATTTTTTAAAACTAGCTTAGTGAAACAGCTTTTTAACTTAAGAATGCTATATTACATACGGTTAAAACATTTGACATTGTTTATAAACCAGTTTTAAAGCGAATCACAACCGTGGGTGAATGGTCAAGTGGTTAGGAACGATGAATACATCCCGGTTTCAAATCTAGTTAACGCCATTTTTAATTTCGAATTTAAGTTGTTTTTTTTTAATTTTAAATATTTAAAATGTTCTTCAAATCAATTTGTATTGGTTTAAAATTTTAAATTCGACCTTTTTGTAAGAATATCCTCTGTTTTACAAAATTGTAATATACTAACATTAACAGAGCCCAAAACAAATCCAAGTCGTTTGATTTTACCCAAATTTTCGCATTAATGCAAAAATTTATTAATTAATAAAAGAATTTTTTCTTAATATAAATTGTATTAAAATTTAGCTGAAAAATTACATTTTCAATTATTTATTAATAAATTATGTAACGCGATCTAAGAAAAACACAAGTTTTTCAAATAAAATGTATCCTATATGTCGCTATTTTTGTTTTTGTTCTAAATAATATAAACTCCTTCACTAATATAGATATAATTTTAAAGAATAAATTTATAGCTTCCATGTCTTTCACTTGTATATATTACGACTTTTTTTATATAAAGGCAAAAAACAATATAAAATTTCGTCCGGATTTTTTTTATTATTTTTTTGTTTTAAGAAACTGAAGTCAATTTTTAATAGAAGAATTAGGATTTTAGTTGATTTTACGAACATTAGAATACTGCAGAGAATTTAAATATAATAAAAACTAATTGATTTTTTGTTTAAAATTGAAGAAATACGAAGATATTACATAAATTTTGCAAAAACTAAAAAAAAAACCCGGGCCTCTCGTAAGAAAACCCGGGCCTCTTATAAGAGGCTGACGAAAAAGTTCAAATCATTATATCTCGCTTGATACTTTGAATTAACTCATGATTTAATATGAATCAAATAGATCTCATTCTCTTCTATCCATCTATATTTTCAGTTTTAAATTTACTCCAGTATTTGGCGAGATATTTGTCTTTTTCCTTACGAGAGGCTGGGAGCGCGTTACGAGAGGCTGTTACGAGAGGCTAAGTTAACGCACCCTTTTTTGTTTTTTTGAATTTCGACCATAGCTTTAGAAAGATTTTTCTAAGCCTGAGCAAAGCCTAAGCCTAAGCCCAACCTAAGCCTAAGCAAAATCTAAGCCTAAACCTAAGCCTAGTCAAAAGCCTAAGCAAAGCATAAGAAAGAAAGAAGAAAGAAAGTAAGTTTATTTTTTAGCAATACAAACCAAAAAATAAATACATAAATTAGTAAAATAATATCACACAAGGATTACCAGGTATCAATATTTTACGTACAGATACAATAAAAAATATTAAATATTAAACACAATACATAGACCAAATAGTTAGGGAGACACTTTTATAAAAATGTTTTACAAGAGAGTATTTTGTTAAAATTAAAAGGTATTTTGTCACAAAATAAGATTTGTCATAATAAAACAGAAAAATATGGGCTGTGTGCGATCCAGTAGCAACACAGGCCTACCACGACCAGATATCTGGTCGGAAAAAAAAAAAAAAAAAAAACAAAAAAAAATAACAAACTCAGAAAAAAACCAAACCAATATTCGGTCCATGTCATCCTTAAATGTAAGACTTTTTTATTTTCCGGACTTTTTCTTTTTAATGGTTTTAAATATTTTAAAATATATTTATTTATTTTAAATTATTTTTTTATATTTTATAACACTTTTGATTTTATTAATTTGGTGATTATAACATAAATCTTCTCTTTTATCTTTGACTTTTATTTGAGATCCTCACTTATGCTTTCCTAAATATAACCCACCTGTATAAATACTAAAAATACCTCCCAAAACCCATTATCAATATCCATCTTAATCACGAAAACACATCTTTAATAAAACAGAATAATCTTTCAAAGAATAAAGGAATATGGACAACAACAAAATTTATAATTAAACAAAACAATTTATTAGAAAACTACTTATGCTAGACATAATAAAACACTCAATTATAATATTTAACATTCAAAAATATATAAAAATAAACAAATAATACCACAAGCTTACACATCCTTTAAAACAAAGATAAAAGCAAAATTACTTGATAAAATAGAGGTTTGACAAAAATCACCAAAAAAAACATAAAAACAACAAAAAACAAAAACCCAACCATCAGCCATATAGCATAAAAAACTTAAAAAATGCCAATTTGCTACTAAACGCCCAAATCAGATAATACCAAACAAACCCACAACCAACCCCAACATGTCAGTAAACAAAAATTATATAAAATGCAATTTACACTAAATAAATAAACAAACATTATCTTGAAAAGTATCACAACATAAAGAAAATATATTAAATCTAAATAACGTTAAAAACAATATTTTTATTGATTAACGAACATAAATATAAAATACAAAAAGAAATATTAAAAAGAAAAATTTTAATATCAATTAAAATTCTCATTGATATATATTGTTAATCAACAAAACAAAAAATAATATAGAAAAAAAAAAAATTACTCAAAAAATAATTTAAAAACAAAAAATTTATCATATATTACAACATAAAAAACAACAAAAACACCAAAGTAACAACAAACAGCAAAATCCATATAAAGGCACACGCAATTCCATTCTTTACGCAATCATAAAACACCAAACCAAAAAAAAACAACAACAACCAAAAAACAAAAGAACAAAAATAACCCATCACCACCCACCCTCAAATCAAATACCAAAAAAAAGCTCACAACAGAAAAACAAACATTACCCAAAAAACAGCCAAAAACTACAGAAATAAACAATAGGGTGCGTTAACTTAGCCTCTCGTAACAGCCTCTCGTAACGCGCTCCCAGCCTCTCGTAAGGAAAAAGACAAATATCTCGCCAAATACTGGAGTAAATTTAAAACTGAAAATATAGATGGATAGAAGAGAATGAGATCTATTTGATTCATATTAAATCATGAGTTAATTCAAAGTATCAAGCGAGATATAATGATTTGAACTTTTTCGTCAGCTCTTATAAGAGGCCCGGGTTTTCTTACGAGAGGCCCGGGGTTTTTTTTAGTTTTTGCAAAATTTATGTAATATCTTCGTATTTCTTCAATTTTAAACAAAAAATCAATTAGTTTTTATTATATTTAAATTCTCTGCAGTATTCTAATGTTCGTAAAATCAATTAAAATCCTAATTCTCTATTAAAAATTGACTTCAGTTTCTTAAAACAAAAAAATAATAAAAAAATCCGGACGAAATTTATATTGTTTTTTGCCTTTATATAAAAAAGTCGTAAATATACAAGTGAAAGACATGGAAGCTATAAATTTATTCTTTAAAATTATATCTATATTAGTGAAGGAGTTTATATTATTTAGAACAAAAACAAAAATAGCGACATATAGAGTACATTTTATTTGAAAAACTTGTGTTTTTCTTAGATCGCGTTACATAATTTATTAATAAATAATTGAAAATGTAATTTTTTCAGCTAAATTTTGATACAATTTATATTAAGAAAAAATTCTTTTATTAATTAATGAATTTTTGCATTAATGCGAAAATTTGGGTAAAATCAAACGACTTGGATTTGTTTTGGGCTCTGTTAATGTTAGTATATTACAATTTTGTAAAACAGAGGATATTCTTACAAAAAGGTCGAATTTAAAATTTTAAACCAATACAAATTGATTTGAAGAACATTTTAAATATTTAAAATTAAAAAAAAACAACTTAAATTCGAAATTAAAAATGGCGTAACTAGATTTAAACCGGATGTATACCAACCACTACCAACCCACTTTATCTTTAAAACTGGTTTATAAACAATGTAAATGTTTAACTATTAATATACATTTTAAGTTAAAAAGCTGTTACTAACTATTTTAAAAAATAAAAATGGGTTTCATCGAAAAAAAATTTTTACGAAAGTTTTAATATAAAAATAAATGAAATCATTCTAAAAACTAAATTTATAAATATTTGAACATAATTGTTTGTTATTGGGTTACGTTGGTGATTTCGCATATCGTAGCTCGAAGCGAGAAGCAAACCTTCAGTTTCAAAGCTCCGTTCTATTTTTTGCTAATTTAATACATAACAGAAAAGCATACCGACTAATCATTAATTAAATATTTAATCAGAGTAGTATAAGTAGGCCGGATCGAAGTTTTGGATTCTCCCGAACCGCGGCAAAAATTTTTATTAAAACAATAATATAAAAAGGTGGAATATAATGGAAGCTGCTGTTGGGCAGCCCGAACGGAAGAATTGGTTTGGCCGTCTAAATCTCGGCCCACTTGCAATTCTGTAATATCAACTATATTTTTTGAAACTAAAATAAATAATTTAAAGAAAAAAAATGATAAAAACATGTCAAATGTTTTAATCATACAAAAGTTTCAGTTTATTCAATTACAGGCGCGAAAATCCTCAGCTCAAAAGTCTCTCTTGCTTTAAATAGTACGAACTTCAGAGCTAGTAATTTAGCCGTAGGAAAATCTCTGTCAAACTAGTATTTGTAGGTTGCATTTGAGTACATTATTTTTGTAGAAGTACAAAAACTATGCATTTAAAAACACGTTAATGATATGACAGTGAACGTTGTTCTACAAAAACTTGCGTCTGAACCGAAAATAAAATTATTTATTTATTAATATCAATAAAATAACAGTACTCCGGAGAAATCTGATTCGATTGGCATATATTCTATCAAAATTTCTTATTTATTTTTACATTTTTATTAAATTTTGAAAAAAAAAACTTTGATTTACAAAATTTTTTTGACAAAATCTTCTTTGGCCTTATACTCTTTATGTTTTAAATTAGCGGAAAAATTTGGAGCCACTCCGGAGTCATAGCTTCAGGTTGGGAAACATTACTAATTTTAAACGCTGTTGTTGTGATATCTTTATTATAGATATAGCAATACATATAATAAACTAAAATACTCTAACTAAATGCGAAAAAAGACATTACACAAAAACAAAAAAAATACTACTCTCTCACAGTAAAAAACTCAAAAAAAAGCAGTTTATAACATTAAATAATTAAATTACTTTTGAATAAGGTTATTCCTGAACGCCCTCGAAACATAAATCCCAGTTTGCAAAGCTCTATGGAGTGAGTATTTAATCAAAATTATCAAAGCTAAATTTATCTATAAAAATATATTAAAGATTCTCGGCGCATCCTCATACATTGTACAGGAGGGGTTAACTAAAAAAAACACACACAAAAACGTTTAGCTGTAACACATTTAAATTTTTATATTGTGATTTATTTATAGCATATGATTTTTCTTTCAAAAGATCCACATAATGGGTAACCTTTTTTTAGAAAAAGGAAGGGCGGGCGTCGATAATCTTGTAGAAAAGAAAACGTTTAACTTTAAAGTAATTAATTCTAACAGTCTATGAACTGCTATTAACAATAAAAAATAAAATTTATTTATATATTTTATGTCAAACACTTTAGTTTTTTTTTATTAATCCCGCACTATATCTTTAATTTATACATTGCCGAAGGTTTATTATATATTTTAAAGTTTTTTTTTAATTAAACAAGAAAAATGAAAAAACATGAAAAAACTATGTTGAATTATATCTGCTGAAGAAAATTAAAATGCAATGAACGCCATTAAAATTCGGTTATGACGTTAAAAAAACAAATAAGAATGCAATTTTTTTAAATCCACCTTTTTACGAAATATACAAAAATTAACCAATTTTAGCCCTTTAAAAATTTGCAATTGGATCAAATTAAGTAATTTGGTAAATAATTATAAATAGGGTTTGATTAGTATGCTCGGAGCTAGTCGATCCAAACGACTCCTTTTAGAGTCGAGAACCAGTCCCCTTTTTTATACTAATTTCTCAATAATTAAAAAGGATGCGTAATTATTTTCAAAACATTTTTGTAAACTAAATTTTTTCCAAAACTTATTTAAAACAATAAAAATCGTCCTACAAATACAGATAGAGTCGTTTAAAGTATACTTCAAGCTTAAATGAGCTTCAAATTACTCATTTAAGGGGCGATGCTCCGGAGTTCCCTTTGCTTTAAATGGCCCGAGCTCCGGAGTATGATATGGGAAAGTAGAAACATCACTAGTTTTGATTTTTATTAAATCGCTTTCGTTAAAAATTTGAATGGTCTGATTGTTAAAGTCGATTTAATATACTGAAATTATCGAGGCCAGCTGATTATATTTGCCTATAATTTCGTTTATGAAAGTGTTGGTTCATGAAAGTTATAGCATTACGTAGGTAGAAAGAAGGCTTTGATATTAAATTGATATATCTTTTGTTTCTTTAAAAATTTACGCTTGAGTTTTTATAAACATTTTTAAGCAATTAAGTCGTTTTAAACCAACATTTTTTCCTTTGAGAATATTATATATTAGTAATGTGCCCTGGAGCTCCGAGCTTCAGAGCTCCGGAGCAACCCCCGGATCCCCTGAGCTCCAAAGCTCCGCCCTATTTGTTCACTAAATTTATGAATAATTAAAGTGTGATGCCACAGATTATTTTGTTAAAATTTTTTTGTAATTTAATTTTTTTAAAATCTATTTACAACGTTAGAAATAGTCTTAAAAATGCGAATAAAGTAATTTTAATTGTAGTTTAAGCATAAATTAGCTTAAAATCGTTCATTTAAGGGGCGGAGCTCCGGAGCTCTCTCCGCTTTAAATGGCCGGAGCTACGGAGCATGAGATTGGAGGGTAGGAACATCGCTATTATATATGTAGTTTTGTTTGGTAATGTGCACGCTTGCTTTGAAAAATCAATTGATAATGCTAATGCAACCGATTTAATAGTTTTATTTTAACTTAATCTTAACCGTTGTTAAATCTTTAAAGAATAAGGCCCAGTTTAACTGATCGGAAATAACAATCACAACCGCAATTTACTAAAGCTATTCAATGTTACAATTGCTTTGTTTATTTTTGCTTAGTTGATTTTTGAAAAAGTATAAATAGTAGACTATATAAAAGAAAATAAATTTTAAATTTTTTCATTATTCAAGTTATTACTTTATTTATTAAGCTATTACTTTACTTTTCACCAAAAACATGCTTGTATATTGTGAATTTTGAACTAAAAAACTTAAAAAATATTAACCCAGTTTAAGATTTTCAAACAAATGTGTTTAGGTTGTTTTTTTTTAAATTTAACCGTTGTTGTTAAGATCTGGTAACATATTTAGATTAAAAAAGCATTTGAGTCAAACTGTTATTTCCCTCAAAACAAACTACTTTTTTAGATCAGGCTAAAAGTTGACTATGTTGTAGTTTTGGGGCTAAAAATCACAAATAGCAAGCTTAAGATAGATAAGTCTAGTATTAAACATGCTTATAAAAATATCGTCAAACGAAAGAAAACTTTAAAAAACTAAAACTATGACGGGTGTTTCTTGTATAGAATGAAACGCCTGAAAGCGAAGAAGAATGAGAAGAACTGCGAACTGCACGCGTGTGTTCGGTAAAACGGATTAAAAAACTTTTTTGGGTTCTGTTAACATAAAAACAATCGCAAATATCACACTGTAAATAAAAGACAGTAACATTGTTACTAGCTAAATTCTGGGAGGATACGAGGGGTATATTTTAGAAAAACAGCTGAGAACGTAAAGAGTTTGACGTGAGATAATACAATGAAACCCGAGTTGTTGAGTATGCGCTTTGTAGTATAAAAGTTTTTGCCAAAAAAAACCGGCTAAACGATAGACGGTAAAGCATTTTTAGAAGGTGGAGGTAAAGCACAATTCGATTTAAGACGCGTTATATCAAAGAATTTTTTCTACTTTGGTCACGATAGTTTTGCTAGTTTATTTATTGAAATAAGTTTTATAATAAAATGCCACTAAACTAAAATTTTGAAGTACCTAATTAAATAACTAAAGCATGATATAAGGAATAATACTGAAAGAACAAACAGAAAAATTCCTGAAAATAACGTTATTTAAGAAAAAATAGTTTGCAACTACAGTTTATGGGATTAAATACAACACTTCAATAGTGACAACGTATAAATACACACTTAATAACACCAATATAACTCAAAATATGTTTTTAAAAGTGTTTGCTAGTGAAATTTATGATTTTAAAAGTTTTTT
>JASAMX010030255.1:0-15415 GCA_030248175.1 Microlaimidae sp. YZB2_3 | reverse complement strand
TGGTGTACTTCGTTCAGATTCCTGTATTGCTAGCGAAATATTGGGTACACCCCCCTCTTTAAAATTTGGGTTTTACTCGACACCCCCTAAAACTTGACCCCCCCAAAATCCAAGAGGCTGCCCACCTATGTTCACCCCCCTAAAACGAAAATTTTGGACCCCCCCCCTAGAAAAAATCCAGGGGCCCCTCCCCCAAAAGCTCGAGAGAGGTCCGGTCTGACCCCCCCTAGCGAGGCTGAACTCCCCCTTCCGACCAATTTGGAAGTATATTTTTTATTTACAGCCAAAAATACGGTTTTTTTAGTTAAAAACAGTGTTTAAATACACTTTTTAGGCCTAAATAGGAGGTTTTAGTACATAAAATTCAATATTAGACCTAAAAACACTTAAATTATTGAGTTAAAAAAATTTGTTAAAATTGGACCCACCTGATCCCCCTAAATTTGAAATCTCGCACCCGGGGTCGACCCCCCCTAAAAAGGCAGAGGGGTCCGGACCCCTCTGGATCCCCGCCAAAAAAAATTTTGGCCTTCCACCCGGGGTTGGACCGGACCGGACCCCCTCCTAGCGGACCCGGCCAAAAACATCTATGGGAGTCAGGTGGGGTTCGGTGTCCAAAGCAAAACAGTTTTTTAAACCATAACTTTAATAATTGCTCTTTTTATAAGATAATACTACATTTTAATGAATAAAAAGCGATATTCTGGTGTAAAAACGGTGTAAGAACATGAATATGTGTTAAAAAATCATTTTGGAAAAAATTTAGTATAAAAAAAGTATCTAAAATTTTCCCGAGGTGGGAGGGGGGGGCGGGGGTGGGGGAAAAAAATAGGAAATTTGGGGGGAGAGGGGGGCAGATTCGTCTAAAAGTTAGAGGCCAGAGAGGAGGACCCCACCCAGCCCCCCCCCTTCCACCTATGGAGTTTACCCTGGGTACAATGACATTCAAACTCTAGAGGGGGGTCAGGGGTAAAACATTCGGAAATTTGGGGGGGGGTCTGGATTTTTGTCTAGAGGGGTCCCAAAATTTTGAGGCTAGGGGGAGTGGACCCCACCAGTGGCGTGCCCAGGATTTCATTTCGGGAGGGGGCGGTCTGGGGGGAAGGGTAAATACTAACCCTGAAGGAGGGTCTAAGGGGCGGCAGCCCCCCAGATATGGGGATCTGGTGGGCGAGACCCCCCAAAAGCAAAGGGCAGAGCCCCTTGTCAGGGAGGTCCGGGGGGCAAAATGCACCCCGGGGAGAAATTTTTTAATTTAAAGCGCTAAAATACACTAGAAATTTTAATTCCAGATGATACTTATTACAAACTTAAAGTTTTTTTATACCTATACATTTAAAACATGTGTTTAAAACATTAATAAAAGGATAGTGTTTATAGTAGTTTTATTAAACATGTACGCCTTAACTACTGAACGGGATAATTGATTTGAAATCAAAAAAACTAAGATAGTTGTCAATTTAAACTATCCGCGTAGCGGGGAAATTTTGGTTTTTTGATTTTTAATATGCTTTTAGTGAACATCAGGAAGGTTTCTGTATTAATATTAAAAAAATATTTTCTCTCCCAAAATTAAAAAAAACGTAAGGGTCCCCCCTTACGGAAAAATCCGGCTTCGTCGGATTTCGAGGGGGGGGGGCGGCCGAGTAGTTTCGGAATTTTAGTCAGTCATTTTTTTGGGTGATAATCGTTGGTGGGCAGCCTCCTAAATTTTTGGAGAGAAAGACCATGCCCCCCCACCCCCAGACATAGGTGGGCAACCCCCCGGATTTTGTGAGAGGGGGGTATACCCGACCCCCAAAATTTGGAGAGGGTGTCCCAAAAATTTTTTTTGGTGTATACCTCAAATACCCCATTTTTAACGTTTTTAGTACTGGGACCCCCCTCCCAATTTTAGAGGGGTGTCCGGAGTATCCCAAAATTTTAGGAGAGGGGTGTCGGCTATAGTCGAAATTTTTGGGGGGTATAATCCCCTCCCCAACCCCCCCTGCCCACCAATGCCCTCAGATTTACAAAAACCAGGTTTTGTCGGATTTTGAGGAAGGAGACGACCGGCCTCATTCCGCTCCCTAGTAATCCTTAAAAAGCAAATTTGTTTTACTGCAAGTAGCTCTAATCTGGTAGTCATATTCTTTTTTTTTAGATATTTAGGTTCTGTCGTTCAAAATGTCATAAAAATTTCAAAAGAAAACGGAATCCTCGGAGAACGAAATGGACGAAAGTTTTTCGAAAATCCACTGGCAAGGATTTGACTTCTGATCCAGTATTGGATTTTGAAAAAAAGAGACACGAGCCTTTGAAGTATAGCAGAGAACTGTGGAAAAACACAAGTAATTTATGGAAACAACACATTTATTATTCTTTTATATTTTATGTTTACTGCATAAAAAACAACTAATTTAATTACTTGGTATTTTGATTACTTAATATCATAGGTGAGCAGCAAACATAGGTAAGTTGTTCTGGAGTGAGGGGGGGTTAAACTCCAAGAAACACAAAATACCCATATCGTTTTTTTTTCTGGAGTGCATTTTACCCATATCGTTTTTCAATTTAAAAAAAAATAGGTAAAAAAGCTAATTTTAGGTCAAAAAGCCCTTTTTATTGCATTTTTGAGCTTTTTACTGTTTCAAACATTCATTTAGACCTCAAAACTTAAGTTTGGAGGTAGTTAGAAGTCGTTTTAAAGACATCTTTTTTTCTTCATTTTTCCAAAATTGGGGGGATTAACTTTTTATCCCTCCCCCACTTCTGAGTGGGGAGGAGTTAAACCCCCCTTCTTAGAATTTGGGGACCCCCCTTGTGCCCATGTATGGTGAGCAGCCTCCTGGATTTGGCGGGGCTATACCTGGGGTCCATGACTTTTTAAGATATGACTCAAAACCCTATTTTTTAGTACTAAAACAATTTAAATTTTAGACGAGGGAGAGGGTTAAGCAGTTACGCTATTTTTAGATTATAGTTATTTATTTTTAGTTTAAACTGCAAGTGTACAGGGGGGACGTTGGGGTGTATACCCCCAAAATTTCGAAACTGCCGACAAACTTCTCTAAACTTTAGGTGTAACCTGAACACCTTTAAAAATTTCAGAAAGTTAAAATACGAAAAAGAAGGGTATTTTGGGGGTACAAAATCCGAATGCGGCCCATCTATAGTTTTAACCCTTCCCTTGTTCATCTATGATTTACGTAATTCGCATTTTATAACTTAGGAATGCAAATAGTTTTGTTCGTATTTTTTAAATGGTGCCCCCATTCTTCTTTTCCTTTAACCCGTTCTCGTGATTGCCTTTTCCTTGTTTACAACCGTAAGAGCTTGTATGACATAGGTCGTATTTTGGTCATACATAATTTTTGCGCGTGATGAGTGCCAGTGAACAAACAATATGAAATGTTTAAAGGTAAAACCGTACGGTAGCAATATGCATATTTCCTACACAGATACAGTGTATTACGTAGGATATTTCATATCGCAAACATTCTGCTAAACAAACAAGCATATTGCTATTGCGCAGCTTTAAACATTTCAATTTGCGCCCTCACTGGTCACTAATCACCATAGATGAACAAGGGGAGAGGGTAGGGTGGGGCCCACCCCCCCTAGCCTCAAAATTTTGGCCTCCGCCCCTAGAAAAAAATCCAGCCCCCCCTCCCCCCAAATTTTCGAATTTTTTACCCCTGACCCCCCCTCTAGATTTTGAAATCTGACCTCCCCCCCTCCGAGAAAATTTTAAGTACTTTTTTTATACTAAATTTTCTTCCAAAAACGTGAATTTTTAACACAAATTCATGTTTTTACACCTTTTTTATACCTAAATATCGTTTTTTATTCAATAAAATGTAGTATTATCCTTTGAAAAGAACAATTATTAAAACGTGCGGTCTGGAAATGCCCCCCCCCCCCCGTTTTTTGGAGGATTTGCCCCACTCCCCCCGTTTTTTGCCACCCCCCCCCGCCAAAGAACTTCCCGACGCCATTTTTGACCTATGACGACGCCATCATCGCGAATTTTTTGCGAGTTTTTAGCCTATTTCAATGTATTTTAAGCCCCCCCCCTCGTTTTAACCCCGGGGCAGTGCACACGTCTGATTAAATTATGGTTTAAAACTGTTTTGCTTTGGACACCGGACCCCACCTGACCCCCCTTTTGGTTTCAAAATCTTCCACCCCGGGTCGACCTCCCCTAGAAAGCTAGGGGGGTTTGACTCCCCTAGGTCCCCCCCCCTAGATTTTGAAATTTCATTTACCCGGGGTAAACACCCCCCTAGCTTTTTGACCGTGTTCATGCCATTATAATGAATGGTGCCATTTAAATGGAGAGGCCCATTATAATGGCCTACTTTTACTTACTTTTTCATATAGGGGTTGCACATTTTTCGGTATATTATATATTTTGGTTCTGAAAACATTACCTTATAGATTTGTAATGTTGTCAGTATTAGTAATATATTCGAAATCATAGATGAGAAAGGGGGGCAGGGTGGGGTCCACCCCCCCTAGCCTCGAAATTTTGGGACCTCCCCCCTAGACGAAAATCTAGGGGCCCCCCTCCCCCCAAATTTCCGAATTTTTTACCCCTGACCCTCCTCTAGATTTTGAAATCTGACCTCCCCCCTCCCCCCTCGGGAAAATTTTAGGTACCTTTTTTATACTAAATTTTCTTCCAAAAACGTAAATTTTCATCACATATTCATGCTTTTACACCCTTTTTATACATGAATATGGCTTTTTATTCAATAAAATGTAGTATTATCCTATAAAAAGAACAATTATTAAAGTTATTATGGTTTAAACTGTTTTGCTTTGGACACCGGATCCCACCTAACCCCCTCTAGATTTTAAAATTTCGCACGCCGGGTCGACCCCCACCCCTAAAAAGCTAGGGGGGGGGGGGGTTCGGACCCCCCTGGGACCCCCCTCCTAGAATTCAAAATTCGATTTACCCCGGGTAACCACCCCCCCTAGCTTCCCCGACCGTGCTCACCTATGGTAAACACCCCCCTAGCTTTTTGACTGTGTTCATCTATGCTAATCACGCACAAAAATTATATATGACGGAAACGGAAGTATGACCTAGGTCAAGAAGAGCATAGGTGGGCAGCCTCTCGGATTTTGGGGGGGGGGTCAAATTTTAGTGGGGTGTCCAGTAAGACCCAAATTTTAAGGGGGGGGGGGGTGTACCCAATATTTCCGCATAAAAAGTGTACAAAAGTACTGTTTTTTACTAAAAAATCGTGTTTTGGCAGTAAATTTTTAGCTAAAAATTGGCTGGGATGGGGGTCCTTAAAAAAATTCCAAAAAGAGAAGGTTGAGTGTCAAAATGAAAAGAAATTTAGAGGGGGAAGCCCCAGATTTTGACCATTCTGATCCTAGCAGTTTTTAGCTACTCAAAAAAAGGCGTTCCGCCTTCGTGCGGGGGACACCCCCTGACCCCCCGGCTGAGTTCGCGCGGGGCTAACGCCGCTACGCGGCGCAGGAGGCCGCTACCCCATAGAAATATTACTCCCACCCTTTTCCCCTTAAGTACACCTCCTCTTCCGCCCTTTTAAGTACTACGTTTATCTTAACAGTAATAAATTAATATATTTCGTAAGAACTCAAAGCTGAATTTATGAATAAAAAGCAAAACCACAAATAGCTTATCCCCTCCTCCTTTAAGGGGAGCTAAAAGAAACAAAGTAGGAATGAAATAGCTTCCCATCCAGGCCTGGGACCATAGGTGGGCAGGGGGGGTTGGGGGGGTTATACCCCCCCCCCAAAATTTCGGATTTTGCTGACAACACTATTATCCTTTTTTTAACGTTTTAAACACATGTTATAAATGTATAGTATAGCTATAAAAAACCTTAAATTTTGTAATTAGTATTATTTGGAATTAAAATTTCTAGTGTATTTTAGCGCCTCAAATTATAAATTTTCTCCTCCGGGGGCATTGTTCCCCCCGAACCCCCCCCCCCCCCCCCCCGACTCAATTTTTAAAGATCACAGAAAATTATGTAGAAATTAGGTAAAAAAACAAAAGTAAAATGTATGTTCACGCGATCACCAGGAGACGATTTTTAAGCCGTTTTTAGTATATATTTTAAAAAAATTTTCGCATTCGGCGGCTGGGGGGACACCCCAGACCCCCGCCGACGCTTCGCGTCGGCTGGCGCCCGCTACGCGGCGCAGGCGGCGGCGCTTCGCGCCGCTTTGACAACACTTTTTCTTCCCCCCCCCCCCAGACCGACGCCCCTGAAAATGAAATCCAGACTGCGCCATTGCACATTATTATTAAAAGAATTAAAAAAATAAAATTTATAAGTTGCAATAAGGTCTTATTTTAATCTTACACAGTTTTAAAGCACTATAAGCTTGTTTTACGTTTTTTACGCGTTTTAAGCTCATTTTAAGGCAGCGCGGAAATATTGGGTACACCCCCCCCCCTCAAAATTTGGGTCTTGCTGGACACCCCCCCTAAAATTTGACCCCCCCCCTATACTCCCCAAAATCCGAGAGGCTGCCCACCTATGCTTGGGACTGGCATTTAATCAGCTCGAAATGATTAAATGGCGGAGTTACCTAACCTATTGTGACGAGTCTAACTAATGTTTAAGCGCAATTAATTAAGTCTAAAATAAAACCTAAAAGCTTAAAAAATAATAAATGAATAAAAATTAAAATTGTTACCTTAATTCTTTCGTGTTGAATATTCGGCTTTTATGACTGTGTCACTCTTTTGTTTCCACGTTTTAGCTTATTATTAAACTATTATCAAAGTATTTTTCTTTGGACACTGGACCCCCACCTGATCCCCCTCTAGGTTTCCATCTCAGGCAAACTCCCTTAAAAAGCCAAGGAGTGGTTCAACCTTCTCCCTCCTAGGACATCCTCTTACACGCGGTACACACCATACATGGGCACGGGGGGGGGGGGTTGGGGGGGTTTACCCCCCCCCCCAATCTGTGAAATGGGGTTTAACCCCCCCCCCCCCCACTCAGAAGTGGGGGGGAAGAAAAAGTTAACCCCCCCAATTTTGGAAAAATGAAGAAAAAAAATGTCTTTAAAATGACTTCTAACTGCCTCCAAACTTAAGTTTTGAGGTCAAAATGAATGTTTTAAGCAATAAAAAGCTCAAAAATGCTATAAAAAGGGCTTTTTGACCTAAAATAGTGTTTTTAACCTATTTTTCCTTCAAAATCGAAAAACGATATGGGTAAAATGCACTCCAGAAGAAAAACGATATGGGTATTTTGCGTTTCTCGGATTTTAACCCCCCCCCCCCTAATTTGGGGTTTAACCCCCCCCCTCACTCCGGACCAACTTGCCCATGTATGGTACACACCATAGGTGGACAGCCCATTTAACACTGGCACCCCCCCCCCCCCCGAATCTAAATATAAATAGACCATAGACGTAATGTCTGTGTGTTCCCTAACTCCTCCTTAACCACCCAACGGATTAAGGTAAATGAGGTATCGTTGGAAAGCTTATACCCTAGGGAATGTCGTAAGGTGGTTGAAATTTTAAAACAACTTACATGGACATCTTTATACTGGACAACGCGTTTTCACCAAAGGGGGACCCTACGGATTTGACTCAGAATTGACTAAAACTTATTGGAAAGAGTAATTAGGCAATGTAAAGACAGAATATCATGATTTTTTGAAAAATGAACATGGACATCTTTATACTGGACAACGTTTTTTTTTTCATTAAAGAAGGGAACTTCTTTGCTCACCAACCAAAAAAGGGATTGGGCTAAATGAGACATCATTGCAAAGCTTACGGTCGGGAGAATGTCATAAAGAGGTGTAAATTTAGAAAAAAATTGCATGGGCATCTTTAGTCTGGACATAACATTTTCACAAAAAGGGGAAACCTATGGAGTTTGGAAAGTGAAAATTTTTTGTTTTTGAATTGGCTCGAACTTATTGATAAGAGTAATTATCCAATGTAAAACCAAAATGTCATGTTTTTTGGTAAGATTAACATGAAAATCTTAATGCTGGACAACGTTTTTCACTAAAAAGAGGAACGACCTTCCAGACCTGTGCACGGTCTAAAAATGCCCCCCCGTTTTATTGGAGGATTTGCCCCCCCCCCCGTTTTAGTGCCCCCCCCCCCGCCAAAAAATGAAAAAGTACCCTAAAAATATGACGCCATTTTTGACCTATGATGACGCCATCATCGCGAATTTTTTGCAGTTTTTAGCCTATTTCAATGTATTTTAAGCCATTTTAGACCTATTTTTACCTTATTTTCGCTTTTTTGTCCCTTTTTTCCCTTTTCCCTTCTTTTTTTTCTCCTTTTTTTCTCTTTTTTTTTTCTTTCCCCTCTGCTTGCCCCCCCGTTTTATTGCCCCCCGTTTCAAAAAAGTTGCCCCCCCGTGCCCGCATCGTACAATCCATCGAAATTTATAAAAAAAACTAACAAAATGATTAATGTACACTTCCCGTGAAGCAGGAAAAATTTCAGTTTTTTGGGTATTTTTATGCTATTGGAACGCATCAGAAATGTTTCTGAATTTATATATAAAGAAAAAAATTTTCTCCCAAAATTCAAAAAACGTAAGGGTACCCCCTTACATTTTTTTTGGAATCCTTCTATCTATCCGGCGAAGCCGGATTTTTTTTTTGGAGGGCCCCCCTCCTAGCTACTCCACTGACATGGGCGTAGCCAGGGGGACTCCCCTTTTGGGTCGCCAAGGATAAAACTTTGGCGGGTCTAAAACCACCATTTTTAAAAAAATTTCTTCTTTGTTTTATAGACTTATTTTTATTAAATAATAGGAAAATAATGAAGTATATGAAATAAACAAAGTAGGGTAGTGCATTTAATTTCGGCACTTTTTCGTTTTTCCAATGTAACTTTTCACTGTATGGCCTGATTTTCATGTTTGATAGCTCATTTTAAAGCTTTTACGATACTGCGTTGCGTCATAAAAAATTCATTGTATGAAAGTTGTTTTTTACTTTAAATCAGTTTTTAAAAAAAATGGAAAAGTGCCAAAATTAAATGTATGCATTTAATTTCGGCACTTTACAAACAATCGATTGTTTCTCAGTCAAAAAATCATCATTTTCAAAAATTTAAAAGCCTATCATTATCTCCAGACAGTTTTCTTTAATTTAAGCTTTTACTTGTTGTTCAACGTGTAACTGGCAAAAAGTTACAGCTAAAATGCTAAATGGTATCAAAATGAGGAAAATTTAGGAAAAAAGTGCATTTAATTTCGGCACTTTTTAAAAAGACCCCCTTAATCGAGTTTAAGTGCAGTGCTATGACTCCTACACATTTCAACGTTGTCTTTTATCTAATTACAACTACAATTTAACACCCGACCACTAAATTGAACCCGTTTTTACCTACAGCAATAGTGTGCCAAAATTACACTATTTTATTTTATAACGATTGCTCACCACAGACGCAACGTAGAACCACGGGGACTAAAAATTTGGAAAATAGACTAAATTTCACCAGGACAGTTTAATTTTTAAACCAATTTATTGCGTAATCATGAAATGCCCATGTTCTAAAAACGAGTAACAATTTTTTAAAATTATAAATCACACAATTTCACATGAAAATATCATAACATAACAAATAAAAAGCTCACGACAGTCATCTACATTAAGCTCTCATTTGAGCTATTAAACATCGTATTCCGTCCAGTATTACCAAAGATATAGTCCAAAATCAAAAATGCCCAATTGGGAAAAGTGCCGAAATTAAATGCACTACCCTAATAAACTCTCCGCGCAAAGCGCGGAAAATTTTTTTTAGTCCTTTAATAACGCTTAAAAGTTTTTCTCCAGGAGGCTTAAAAATTTTTCTCCAAATTAGGGGGGGTGTCCCAGGTACCCCAAATTTTGGGGGGAGGGGGTAGTGTCAGCAAAATCGGAAATTTTGGGGGTATAACCCCCCTAACCCTCCCCCTGTCCACCTAAAGTCAAGAGGTCATCCGTCATACGTAAAATTTACCGCGATAAGGTTTACATACAAAACTGGCCTTACGAAAATACCACCACTGTGAGAAGGTTTCGCTTTTGTGGTTCAAAGGTTTCACGGTTGTAAGGGGGGAAAAGCGTATCGCGGAAAAGGCAGGGACGTAGCCAGGGGGGCGGGGGGGGGGGCCGCCCCCCCCCCCCCGAAACGGTCGGACAGGAGGAAAAATAAGGATAGTGGGGGCGCGGGGGGGCGGCCGCCCCCTCCCCCCCGAAATGGTCGCCAGATAGTAAAATTTGGGGTTTTCAGAGGCTAAAAATTCAAAATTTTCTAGCGCCTCGCTAATCGCTCGGCGCCAAACTTTAAAATAATTTTAGTACCCCAATGGACCCCCAAAACCAAAAATTTGTTCCGCTTCGCTTTGCTCAGCGGTCACTTTCTATAGTATACATACATATATACCTCGTTATTTATGTTGCCTGATGCTAATGTTATTTCAAAGTTAGTACAATAATTTTTATAAGTAATAAGTACTACACAGAAAGAAAAACAAACAATCATATTGTTTGATTTATGTACCTCCTCCCTCCTAAATTTTCCTGCCGCCTATAGCATTGGCTCGGATTTTTTCATATAGGTAGGTACCCCAGAAAACATGGAGCCGAGATGCTACTCATGTGCTTTGGTTTACAATGTGGGTTTAGCCAAGGGGTCTGAAACTAACGTCTCTAAATTCCTTTTTTGTAAAATCCAGGCTCTGCCAATGTGTGCTTATGTAATTTTTAACTAAGAAGACATGTTTTTACCGCTAAAAACATTAGATAATACGTTATTAGGCCAAAAACAGTGTATTATACAGCTTTATCTACGTTTATCCCTGCTTTTTTAACGTTTTCAAAAATTAAGGGGGGGCTCCGCCCTCCCCCTCCCCCAAAATTGCGGGGGGGGGGGGGGCGGAGCCCCCCCCCCCGAAATTTTTTTTTGTACTAAAATCCGTATCCGCCCCCCCCCAAAATGAAACACTGGCTACCTCCCTGGGAAAAGAGTTAAATTTGTCAGCAAAATTGAATTTAATAATCTCAATTTAATTAAATATTAACATTGATTAACACCAATTTAATTGTTTTGTAATTATGTTTTATCTTCAAAGCAGTCTTTGTGCTGCACCTGGTTAATTCCAGGATGTTTATTTTTGCAGTAGTTAACTGCATCTGGAGTAATCCAGAATGTTTATTAAAATTGTTTTGTTATTATGTTTTATCTTAAAAGCAGTCTTTGTGCTGCACCTGGTTTATTCCAGGATGTTTATTTTTGCAGTAGTTAACTGCATCTGGAGTAATCCAGAATGTTTATTAAAAGTGTTTTGTTATTATGTTTTATCTTAAAAGCAGTCTGTGTGCTGCACCTGGTTAATTCCAGGATGTTTATTTTTGCAATAGTTAACTGCATCTGGAGTAATCCAGAATGTTTATTAAACGTGTTTTGTTATAATGTTTTATCTTAAAAGCAGTCTATGTGCTGCACCTGGTTAATTCCAGGATGTTTATTTTTGCAGTAGTTAACTGCATCTGGAGCAGTGGTGTGACCAGGATTTCATTTCGGGGAAAGGGGGAAGGCGGTCTGGGGGAAAACTAACCCTGAAGGGGGGTCTGGGGGGCGGGAGCCCCCCAGATAAGGGAGGTCTGGGGGCGGGAGCCCCCCAGCGGGGTCAAGGGGCAGAGCCCCTTGTCAGGGGGGGGGCAGAATGCCCCCAGGGGAGAAAATTTTTAATTTAAGGTGCTAAAATACAATAGAAATTTTAATTCCAGATGATACTTATTCCAAATTTTAAGGTTTTTTTATACCTATACATTTAAAACATGTGTTTAAACGTTAATAAAATGATAATAGTGCTTATAGCAGTTTTATTAAACATGTATGCCTTAACTACTGACCGTAATAATCGATTTGAAATCAAAAAACTAAGATAAATTGTCAATTTAAACTACCCGCGTAGCGGTAAAATTTTGGTTTTTTTACTATTAATATGCTTTTGGAATGCATCAGGAAAGTTTCTGTATTAATATTAGAGAAAAAAATTTTTTCTCTCCCAAAATTTAAAAAACGTAAGGGTCCCCCCTTACAAAAAAATCCGGCTTCGCCGGATTTCGGGGAGGCGGGGGGCGGCCGCCCCCCCTCGCCGCCCCCCTGGGCACGCCACTGATCTGGAGTAATCCAGAATGTTTAATAATATTGTTTTGTTATTATGTGTTATGTAAAAGCAGTCTTTGTGCTGCACCTGGTTAATTCCAGGATGTTTATTTTTGCAGTAGTTAACTGCATCTGGAGTAATCCAGATTGTGTATAAAAAGTGTTTTGTTATAATGCTTTATCTGTTTAGCAGTCTTTGTGCTGCACCTGGTTAATTGCAGGATGTTTTTGCTTGCAGTATGTAACTGCATCTGGTGTAATCCAGAATGTCTCTTTTTTATAATTAAAATGTTTACCATAGTGGTAAATTACATAAATTCGTGTAATGCTTGTTAATGTATAAGGTTTTTATTTGTTTACTAAATTTAAAAATTTTTTGTTCATAATATGTATTTGTGTATATATTTTTATGCAAAAAGTTGTTAGGTAACTGAGTGAGAATCCGTGTATTTAACTGAAGAGGGCAGCACAGAGGCGTCTTAAACTTACGCCCGAAACGCCATAGTTTGTAGGTATATTACCGTATGTAATATTTTTATTTTATGTTAGTTGTATAGTAGTGTTTTGTTAAAACATTGTAATTGTGTTTGCATTAAAACAGAGGTCTTATCATTATTACAAATAAGTTTTGCACTACATTTATCTTCTATGCCTTGTTTGTTATATAATATTATATTTTATTTTTTATCCAGTAAATTAAGTTTGTTCTATAAATAATCAGCTCATTTGAGCATTTCAATTGAATTTATTAAAAGTTTGAGTTTCAAAAAAAAACAACAATCAATAATTATTAATTTTTGTCTTATTTTATTTTTAAGTAATATTTTTTGTCTCTAAAATTTTTGGTTTTTTAACGTTTTTTTTATAAATTTTCAATCAAATATAGATTACACTAGAAACTTCACAAAGCAAAAGAACACACTCGCTTGTCATAAATGTGTTTTTGGGGGTTTAACTAACGCCAAAATTTTGTACCCTCTCAAAAAACCAGGCACCGCCTGCTCCCAAGGCGGTGGTTACTCTGCTTAATAGAATTTGGAAAGTTAACGCGTAAATTCCCCCTGCGATTTCATGCCCTTATATGGTTTAAAACCAAAATTAATTCCTATTAAGTTTATATTTATATTAAGTTTAATATTCCTTCTTGTATTCTTTTTTTAAAAAATTTTTTAAACTTTGACTTTTCTTTAAGTTTTTACCTGTGCAACTTCTAATTACGTTACTTAAACTAGTTTTTAATTAATTTACTTTAACTCATATGGGCTAAAACCTTCCCTACAAAATCTTTTTTCCTTGTTTATTATAAACTCAATTCTACCTTGATTATAGTCGCTGCTATGCAACTTGTGCAAAGAATAAAAGAAAGACGAGAAGCCCTACATATAAAAAACAGATTAAAGAAAGGAAAAACTATACGCAAAGCCAGTGACGTACAAAATGTTGCCAAGAATATTCAACTTATCAAGTCACCCGCTGCTGGTAAATTAATAATTAACTTAGCATTTTGCATGGATTTAATTTTATTGTATTGAAAACAAGTTTTTGAATTGACTTCCAAAAAGCTGAAAAAAATTTTTAGCTGTAATATATTACATAATTCTACCTATATGCCAGGCCTAATGTTATTGACAGAAGTAATTCAATGGAATATAAAACAGATACTACACAAACGAAGTAAGAGGAAATAACGATATTTTACTAATTTACTTCCTCCCATAGGTGGGCAGCCTTCATAATTTTTTTGGGGATACTTGACTCTCAAAATTTGAGGGAAGGGGTGTCTCAAAAATTTTTTGGGATATACTTTAAATACCCCATTTATAGCGTTTTTAGTTCTAGGACTCCCCAAATTTTAAGGGGGAGGAGTTTCCAGAATACCGCTAAATTTGAAGAGGGGGTTGTCAGTGTTATCGGGATTTTTGAGAGGATATAATCCTCCTGCCCACCTATGCCCCCTCCCCTTTAATGTTTAGCCACCTAAAGTAATGGCGTCAGTAAATTTTTTCATAGAGATACTTTAAGGTCTCTCCGGACAGTTTTTATTGCAGAGCGTTCAGTAGTAAACCAATTGCAATAAAGAGCAAAAATTACCTTTTTTTATTTAATTTCTTCAAAATTGCGACGATTTAAAAAAAACAACGTGAATTTAATTTAATTTGGTGAAATTTAAAGCTCCAAATAGTATGTTTTTATTGAAATATATGATTTTTAAACTGCCGTAATAGCTCTCGTGCTGTTAATCTGTTATGTGTGCATATTTTAGATATGGCGTGGGCATAGGTGGGCAGCCTCTCGGATTTGGGGGGTATAAGAGGGGGTTCAAATTTTAGGGGGGTGTCCGGCAAGACCCAAATTTTGAGGGGGGTACCCAATATTTCCGCGCTGCCTTAAAATGGGCTTAAAACACGTAAAAAAAGCTTATAAATGCTTTAATAGCAAACAAAAAATGTTAGGTTAGTTAGCTGAGCATACCTAAAGTTGCAGATAAACAAAATAATAAAACAAAAAACATAAAAATCACGTGTTTCTGTGCTTCCCCGAACACGTAATGTACAAATAAGCATAATAGTTGCACGTCATTAAATTTAAAACTGTGTAAAATTAAAATACGACCCTATTGCAACTTATAAATTTTATTTTTTAATTCTTTTAATAATAATGTGTTTATATTCTTATAATTAGATTAGAAACATAGGTGAGAAAGGGGGGGCAGGGTGGGATCCACCCCCCTAGCCTCGATTTACCCCTGGTAACCACCCCCCTAGCTTCCCCGACCGTGCTCACCTATCAGAAATCATAGTTTTATTAATAATTACGTAATAATAGAATGGTTATAGTATTGTCTTGATTATAAAGTCAAGTATCACAAACTTTTAAATCCATAGTCTTATATTGAATTAAAGATTATATACATACATGGGCGTAGCCAGGGGGAGTCTAGACTAGACCCCCCTTTTGGGTCGGCAAAGGGAAAAATTTGGGGTTAGACCCCCCTTTAGGGTCGCCAAGGATAAAAATTTTGGGGGTCTGGAACGATCATTTTTAAAAAGTTTTCTCGCGCTTCGCTCAGAGCTCTATTAATTATATAATCTCCACTTGCAAATTTGTATTACTTTGTTTTGTAATCTTGGTATAACCACGCTAGTAGGGATGCATTGAGCTGCTCACAAATGCTCAATACCAATTGGTACTCACATATATTTAATTGTGAGTACTAAGCTCAAGCTCAAGCTCACAATAAATCTCAGGCTCAAGCTCAAGCTCACAATTAACCCAGGCTAATTAGCTTAATTGTGAG
>JASAMX010030253.1:0-12886 GCA_030248175.1 Microlaimidae sp. YZB2_3 | reverse complement strand
ATCTATACAAATTGACCGCACAATTTGTCAAATTCCAAATCGTGATTATCAATCGGATTCTGCGTTATCGAGTTGTAATACGTTCCAAATTTCAGTCAATATAGAGTCCTTCGGTCAAGTTATTAATCAAAGAAAATCACGAAAAGTTACATACTGAGCTGAAGATAATATCCGGCCTGCCCACGGCCGCCGAAATTAAATGCATCTAAATTCTTGTTAGGAAGCGAATATGAAAAACCACTAAATGTTGTTGTTGGGATTAATGCTAGCGGTTTTTATTTTCAAATTCATTTCAAAATATATGAAATGGTTAAAATAAAAAAAATGTTCTGTTTTTGCTTTTTGTTATTTTTTTTTTTTAAATTTTTTAATAATTTTTCTGTGCGGTGGCGACCGTCGCGACAGCTTTTAGAGTGCCGTCGAGTTTAATTTATAAGAGGCATTTTTTATAAGCCGACGGGACAGCTGATCCATAATTTTGCTATAAAAAAATCAGATTTTAATCAAATTGGTTTTTTGTAAAAATCACCCGTCGATTTCTAGGAAACCCCAATTTCCCCTCAAAACTATAGGCAAAAATGCAAATTGGCCCCGCACAATTGTATAGTAACGAAACGGGGTAGGCTTGACAAATTAAAACATTCACTTTTCCCCCTTACTGTCATTTTAAGAAACAACTAAAGAAACCCAACGTGGCTGCAACAGTTGTTCGTTAGATTAAAAAACGGCCCCCATTAAGTAATCATTCAAATCAACACGAGAATCTGACGTCTACTTTTTCAGTCAATAAAAAGTATTCAATTAATACGGAGTATTTGTTCGAGAAGTGATGTCAGATTCTCGTGACCTAAAGCGGCTCACTACGGCAATTTTTAATCACAAAAATAACTGTCTAGTGCATGTTGGGTTTTGAACCTTCTTCTAATTATTTTAATTTCATGATTACAAATTATGATAATTACCTTAATTTTTTGGGTTTTGGCTTGCCTATATCTTATAAATTTTGGTTTGCCTACTATTACAGTATTTGGGCTATAGGTAAAAAATAAAACCCCCTGCAAACTCTAAACGTGCTTTTTTGGTGCTATGAAAATAAATTTTTAAGTAAAAGTAAAAGTAATTTGAAAAAAAATTAATTTAAGTAAAGTAAGAGTAAAAGTTATTTGGGATTTTTAATTTAAGTAAAGTAAAATAATAGTCAAAATTTTTTTAAAGTAAAGTAAAAGTAAAAGTAAGACCTATTTTTTAAGTAAAAGTGAGAGTAAAAGTATAATAAAACTAATTTTGAAACGGAGCAAAACACCGGTTTTTAGAGCTTCAAAACTCCGTTCTAAAATTTTTTTTGATAATTTTATGTATATATTATCATTTTAATAAGCATTTTTGGTCAAAATAAATGGTTTTAGCGTGTTAGCGGCTTAAAAAAATTATCTTCTGCATTTCGCGTTACAACAAGCCCATATGGAATTTACCCATTGAAATTACTTAAATTTTACCGGCAAATAAAATCTAGCCGACTGCGATATTTGCAGTATTGAATCGACTATTTAACAACAAAACCATTCTAAATTTTTCAATAAAACGGATTAATAACAAAGATTAAAAACTGTATTTTAATGATTATTTATAAAATTATTTAATTTATAATCTAAATGCAAATTTTTTAGGGCTAAAGTTGGTTAATTTTTGTATATTTTGTGAAAAAGTGGAATTAAAAAAAAATCTGCGTTCTTGTTTTTTTTAAAAAAACCTCATTACCGCGCAATTTTATTTGGTCCCCTTATGTCTGCATTCTAATTTTCAGCGTCAGCCAGATATAATATAACCATAATTTAAGTATTTGCAGTGTTTAAGTATTTGTGGAAAATCCGAGTAAGAGTAAAAGTATTTGAAATTTCAAAAGTCGAGTAAGAGTAACAGTAATTGAAATTTCAAAAGTCGAGTAAAAGTAAAATTAAAAAAGAACTTTTACAACAACTTTTAAGCTTTTTACTTTTAAACTTTTTTTTTTAAACTTCAAAGTTTCTCAAAACCGTCTCAATATGTTCGCTCTGCTCTTTCCGTCCTCGTGCAACCAAAAAAAAAAAGAGTAAAAACCACTCTCCAACAATGTTACGTCACAAAATATTAATATTTCATGATTTTTTAAATTAACTTTTTTACTTATGTTTTACTTCGTTTTTTTGAGTCGTCCCGGCTTACTTTTTTTTTGAGTGTGAACATTATAACTTTTTTTGTATTGAAGTGGCACTACTTGTGCTATTTCACTGTAATTGTGCAACTAATAAAAATATTTTATTAAATTTTGAAGAGGAATAATAAAAAACTATTCTATTCTAAAAAAGTGTGTGTTAAAGTGTAATTTTTACGATTTTGAATTGATCTGAACAAGTAACCCAGAAACAATATACAACAACAAATATCTTATAAATGATTTTTGCTTACCCATTATGTTTATTAGATACATTTTCGCGACAAAAAATTTTACACTATTATTTTGGCGCGCTTGCAGAAAAAGGCGAAAACTTAGCCACAAACCACTTTTCGCTATTACATATTGCTCAGCGATACGAGTCGAAAAAAGAAACCTAAAAAAACGGTGTACTGATGAGATTTTTTTTTTTTTTTAGCTTGATTTTTTTATAAACAAGATTTTCCGTATAATAAAGTCGTCACATTTGAAAGTGTGACTAATATTTAATACCGCCAAGCTGTTTTGCATAATTTTTTTTTTCTATACCAACACTCTCCACTGCGATGAACAATTTTGATACCTTCTGTGATGTAATTTTTAAATAAAAAATATATATAAGTTTAGCCTGTACATCACGCAGAAATTTACTTTGGAATAAAAATAACACAGCGAGTATTTGGCGATTCATGATTGACAATGTTTTTTGGAACGGTTAAAAAATGAACTTTGAGAAAAATTATAGGCCGGTCTAAACTATAAAAACAGGCCTATAAGATGAAATGGACTATTTTTATAATATGAGAATTTTGAATTATTGGTCAAAAATAAGTTAAAACCGTCTTTTTGTTTTTGGGCAGTTAAAATCCTTCATTTTAGTAGCATTTAAATTTGACAAATAAAAACTATCATTTAAAAAATGTTTTTGGACTTTTGGTTTCATTAAAATAACTTAAAATCCATTCCAAACAATAAACAATTCTAAATAGTGGGACCTTTTTTAATGGAGCACTTCATCCTAATAAACTATGCATTTTATTTGTACTAATTAGTAAAACTTTATTTTAGAAAATATCCATTAAAATGAAACTATTAACAAGATTTTAGTAAAAGTTTGATAACACTAAAAAACATCAATAACCAAATTGTACCATTTAAATGCTATATTCTAAAACTAGTTGCAATTTAAACCGTACCAGTTGGTTATTGAGTGTTTTTTAGTGTTATCAAACTTCGGCGATTGAGTAGTTAAATGATTTGTGTTAATAAATTAGTATACTCTCTGAAATTGAAATTTGACTAAAATTTACTGGGATCCTATTTAAATAAGTTTCATTTTAATGGACTGTCTAAGAATAAAGTTTTACTAAATTAGTACAAATAAAATGCATAGTTATTAAATAAAGTCTCATTAAAAAAGGTCCCACTATTTAGAATTGTTTATTGTTTGAATAGGACACTATTTTAATGAAACCAAAAGTCCAAAAATACCATTTAAATGATAGTTATTGTCAAATTTAAATGCTACCTATTAAAATGAAGAATTTTAACTGCCCAACAAAAGACAGTTTTAACTTATTTTTTGACCAAATCATCAAAATTCTCATATTATGATAGTCCATTAATCTTTTTTATAGCCTGTTTTTATAGCCTGACCGGCTATGAGTTTCTAAACCAATTTAACCGTCCAAAACATTGTCAATGCATAATCGCCAAATATTCGCTGTGTATTTTATTCCAAAGTAAATTTCTGCGTGATATACAGCTAAACTTATATATTTTTATTTAAAAATTACATCACAGAAGGTATCAAAATTGTTAGTCGCATAAAAATATTAGTATATCATATCTAAAGTATCAAAACAGCTTGGCGGTATTAAATATTAAGTAGCACCTTTTTCAATGTCAACAACTTTTCATCTACGGGAAATCTTGTTTTGAAGATATAAAAAAATAACTCACGTGGGTGGAAAATCTAATACATACACCGTTTTAACTTTCTTTCGACTCGTATCCACTGAGCAATATGCTAATGACAAAGTGGTTGTTGGCTCTAGTTTTCGCCTTTCTGCAAGCGCGCCAATAATAGTGTAAAATTTTTTGTCGCCAAAAATGTATCTGATCAACGTAATGGTAGCGAAAATCATTTATGAGTATTTGTTGTTGTATATTGTTTCTGGGTTATTGTTGGGTGGTAAAATCGTAAACGCATTTACACTTTTAAGGTATAACTGACGCGCACTTTTTTTTAGAATAGAATATTTTTATTATTCCTCTTAGAATTTAATAGAATATTTTATTAGTTGCACAGATTACAGTGAAATAACACAGTAGTGCCACTTCAATACAAAAAAGTTATAATGTTCACACTACAAAAAAAAGTAAGTCAGAAACAACTTGTGTAAAAAAACAAAGTAAAACACATTAAGTCAGAAAAAACTAATTTAATCATAAAAATATTAATATTTTGTGACGTAACAGTATTGTTTTGGAGGGAATTCCAAGTGGTTTTTACTCTATTTTTTTGGTTGCACGAGGACGGAGGGCCGACAGAGCGAACATATTGAGACGGTTTTAAAAGTTTTGAAGTTTAAAAAAAAAAGTTTAAAAGTTTAAAAGTTTTAAAAGTTGTTGTAAAAGTTACTTTTATTTTTACTTAAACTTGAACTAATGAAAGTAACGGATTTTAGATTACTTTTACTTTTACTCGACTTTTAAAATTTCAAATTACTTTTACTTTTACTCTTAAAGGAGCACTGTCACAAATCAAATTCCTATAACGCCCGAACAGGACTGCTCCTTTAATACCAAACCTACCTAACTCAACTTTGGTATTTAGAGTGCTCCACTAAAAGGCTACAACATTTTTAAATTTCAGCTGAATCGGTTCAGTATTAAAGGAGCAGTCCGGTTCGGGCGTTATAGGAATTTGATTTGTGACAGTGCTCCTTTAAGGCTGGTTCATACTTATGTAAAAACGTCCTTTGGACAAAGTCCAAAGGACAAATACGGCGTATAAACGTATGTAAAAACGTCCTTTGGACTTTGTCCAAAGGACGTTTTTACATTTCTGTTTTTATGAACCAGCCTTTACTCGAATTTTGAAATTTTGATTACGTTTACTTTTACTTTTACTCAGATTTTTTCCTGCAAATACTTAAATTAATTTATGTATAATTTAAGTAATTTAAATGAGTAGATTCCTTATAAGCTTGTTGTAAGTGGCAAAAAAAAATTTTTTTAAGCCGCTAACATGCTAAAATCATTTATTTTGACCAAAAAACTTATTAAACCGATAATCTATACATAAAATTAGCAAAAAACTTTAGAACAGAGCTTTGGAGCTTCAAAAACTGGTGTTTTGCTCCGTTTCAAAATTACTTTTATTATACTTTTACTTTTGCTTTTACTTAAAAAAATAGGTCGTACATTTACTTTACTTTATTAAAATTTTGACCTTTACTTTTACTTTTACTTTACTTAAATTAAAAAAATCACAAATTACTTTTTCTCTTACTTTCCTTAAATTAAAATTTTTCAAATTGCTTTTACTTTTAATTAAAATTTATTTTCATAGCACCAAAAAAGCACGTTTAAGTTTGCAGTTTTATTTTACCTATAGCCAAATACTGCTAATATAGGCAAACCAAACGTGGGCTATAGGCAAGCCAAACAGAGAAACCAATCAAAAGTAAGGTAATTATCATAATTTGTAATCATAAAATTAAAATAATTAAAGGTAAACCCAACGTGGCTGCAACAGTTGTTTATTGGATTAAAGAATTCCCCCATTAAGTAACCACTTAAGTCACGAGAATCTGACATCACTTTATCAAACAAATACTCCGTATTAAATTGAATCTTTATTGACTGAAAAAGTGACGTCAGATTCTCGTGATTTGAATGATTACTTAATGGGGGGCATTTTTTAATCTAACGAACAACTGTTGCAGCCACGTTGGGTTTACCTTTAGTTGTTTCTTATAAATGACAGTAAAAGTGAATGTTTTAATTTGTCATCCTATGGCTCCCCATTTTTTAGTTACTATACAATTGTGCGAGCCAATTCTGGTTTGCCTATAGTTTTGAAGGGAAATTGAGGTTTCCTAGAAATCGACGGGTGAAGTTTAAGTTACCAAAAACCAATTTGAATTAAAATCTGATTTTTTTATAGCAAAATTATCGGATCAGCTGTCCCGTCGCTTTATAAAAAATGCCTCTTATAAATTAAACTCAACGGCACTCTAAAAGCTGTCGCGACAGTCGCCCACCGCACAGAAAAATTATTAAAAAATTTAAAAAAAAATAACAGAAATAAGCACGGAATTATTTATTTTTATTTTAACCATTTCATATATTTTAAAATGGATTTGAATAAACCGCTGGCATTAATCCAACAACATTTAGTGGTTTAATAATATCGCTTCCTAATGGCGTTCGAGTTTAGAGGCATTAAATTTCGGCGGCCGTGGGCCGCCAGATATTATCTTCAGCTCAGTATGTAACTTGGTGACGCTTTCTTTGATTTTCTTTGATTAAATAACTTGACCGAATCAACTCTATATTGACTGAAATTTGGAACGTATTTACAACTGATAACGCAGAATCGATTGATAATCACGATTTGGAATTTGACAAATTGTGCGGTCGATCATGACGTATATGCAAATTTTATTTAAAACAATTTTAACTCGGCCGAATAAACTCTATATAAATTGAAATTTAGAGCATATATACAAATGACAACGCAGAAACGAGTAAAAATTGCGATTTTGTAATCTGACGAATTGTGCGGTCAATCATGACGTATGTGCAAATTTTATTTAGAACAATTATAAAACGGCCGGATCAACTCTATATATGTTGAAATTTGGAACATATATACAACTGTCAACGCAGAATCGATTGATAATCACGATTTGCGATTTGACAAATTATGCCGTTGATCATGACGTATATGCAAATTTTATTTAAAACAATTATAACTCGGCCGATCAAGCTCTAGATAAGTTGCAACTTGGAACATATATACAACTGCCAACGCAGAATCGGTTAAAAATCGCGATTTTGTAATTTGACAAATTGTGCGGTCAATAATGACATATATGCAAATTTTATTTAAAACAATTATAACTCGGCCGAATAGACCATATATATGTTGAAATTTGAAACATATATACAACTGACAACGCAGAATCGATTAGAAATTGCGATTTTGTAATCTGAAAAATTGTGCGGTCAATCATGACGTATATGCAAATTTTATTTAAAACAATTATAACTCGGTCGAATCAACTCTATATAAATTAAAATTTAGAGCATATATACAACTAACAACGCAAAATCGAGTAAAAATCGCGATTTTGTAATCTGACAAATTATGCCGTTGATTCTGACGTATATGCAAATTTTATTTAAAACAATTATAACTCGGCCGATCAAGCTCTAGATAAGTTGCAATTTGGAACATATATACAACTGCCAACGCAAAATCGAGTAAAAATCGCGATTTTGTAATCTGACAAATTATGCCGTTGATGCTGACGTATATGCAAATTTTATTTAAAACAATTATAACTCGGCCGATCAAGCTCTAGATAAGTTGCAACTTGAAACATATATACAACTGCCAACGCAGAATCGAGTAAAAATCGCGATTTTGTAATTTGACAAATTGTGCGGTCAATGCACAACGTATATGCAAATTTTATTTAAAACAATTATAACTCGGCCATATGCAAATTTTATTTAAAACAATAATAAAATAAAATTTATAAATCTCGGCCGCATAAAATCTATATAAGATGAAATTCCGAACACAGAGAGAACTTATGACGGAGAATCGATTGGTAGTGATTTTTTTTTTTGATTTGACATTTGAGCGGTCGCGGTAATGTGGTAAGTGTTTACTTTTGATTTATGTTACAAGACAATTTATCCGGCCGCCGGTTACAAGACAAGACTTGAACTAGTTACTGTTTAAAAACTAAAAATAGTACAAACAATAATGTATCTGGCAATTTTAACGCCTTTGTACAGTTAATAAAAAAACATTACTAAAGATAAATTCTATCAGGGTGAAAATAGATGAGTGGTAAAGTAACCAGTCGTTTTTTGAGAAAATATCACGTGCAGAGAAACACATGACGCAACTAAATAATAATTGGTTACATAACCGCTGAAAACTTTTTTTTTAATTTTTCTCGCTTACGGGTTTATTGTTTATTTCTTCCTGGCGGAGAGCGGTTACGCCCTTAATTTCAGCCTGGAAGACTTTAGCTTTAAACGCTTTTTTTCTTTTTCTGGTTAATCCAACAAATTTACATATAATTAACCTAGGCTATACGAAAACCAGCTTAACACGTCAGGATTTTAAGGAGACTTAAAATGTCATATAGTATTCGTGATCACGTCATATATGTTTTGTTCTGTGGGAATGGTTGTGGAAATAACTGTTTTAGCCAATTAGCGTTTGGGAAAAATTAATCTCCGATAAATGTATAGAGATCTCCAATAAATGTATACATTTTTTTATTTAGCGTTAATGGGCTAAAAGTGATTTTATAACGTCATAAGTCTGTAAAGATATTAAACACTGAACAACTTCCTTTTAAATGGGGGGTTACCTCTGTAAAAACAATGTTTTTTAACGCGCGTATTATTTTATGTTGTCATTCATTTCATTTTGTTCGCTCACTGGGCCGTTGGTCCTTGAGCGAAAATAAAAAAACTCGTGCGCGCGGGTCATACTGTAATACTGTTTTATATGGGCAGGCGTGAAAGATGCGATCCGATTTTACCGCCCGAAAAAAAACTTAGAGGAGTGCCAAGATGCGAATACGTTAATTAAACCATTTTGTCAACGCGAAACGAAGTTGAGCTATTATTGGCGGTTGCAAAGTGGCTAAAACTGCAAATCTCGACAAATTCACCAATAAAAACGGAGCAATCGCAAACGCAGGTCCGTCCGAAATATATATTACAATTTAAAAAAAACTTACACGATTTTTGAATTTTATGAAACACGACACGACGGTCCTGAGACATGACGGTCCCGCGACACGACGGTACCGACAAAATAAAACAGCCAAATAATTTTAAAAATTTTTCCATCTTTTGGAATACATTTTTATTCACTCTTTTGTATTCTTTAAAACTGATTTTTTTTCGATTTTAATTTCGAAATTTGATTTATCCTCTTTAAACATACTAAAACTTTTTGCATTTAGCAAGTAACTTATACTTTAATTATGTTTTAATGCAATACAAGACGCTAAAATTTAACAAAATAAGTTATATTTCGTAAATGCTATGAGTTCACTTTTATTTTGTAAAATAATATATAATTCCACTTACGGTTAACCGTAAGTGAAATCGTTCACTAAAAACTGATACAAGTAGAAACGCTAATTTTAAATATTGCGGTGTTGTATATACATAGGTGTCTGGATAAATACCTTCTACAAAATATTATCGAAAAAAATATCGCTTTTTTGTGCTATTCGGCATTTTTAAAAACTTTTTAGGTTTTTTAAAAAGGTTTTTTATGATTTATATTGATTTTAAGGTTTCGCTTAGGCTTTGGAAAAACAAAGTTTTCTTTTTTTATGAGTTTAAAAATGTCTTCAAAAATATTATTTAAATTGTAAGTGTTGTTTGTTCTTAAAACGAAATTTAGAAGCTCTACATTGAAACTTGATGGAAATAGCTATATTCGGAAGTAAAACGCGTATTTTCTTAATGAAAACGTAACGTTGTTGTTAAAAATGCGTTTGTATTACATCTTTGTTTTTAAACAAAATTAAAAAGTTCTACGATAAAACTTGATAGCAATAGCAAGACAAAAAACACGTGTATTTTCTTTATAAAAACTAACAAAGTACTAATATAACACGTTTGTTTTGAAAACAATATATAAAAGTTTTATATTAAAACTTGATGGCAATAGCATGTATAAAAACGCGCATTTTTTATTAAAAATGTAACATTGTTGCCAGATGTAGAAAACTATTATTTACTTGGTACCGTCATGTCGTGGGACCGTCGTGTCGCGGGAACGTCGTGTTGCGGGACAGTCGTGTTGCGGGACCGTCGTGTCGCGGGACCATCGTGTCGCAGGACCATCGTGTCGTAGATTCAAATTTTATAGTTCAAAACACTTGATGATGCGAAGTAAGCGGGCGAGCCGCTCGCTACCAGAGATCCTTTTTAAATTGCTAGCTAGCTTTTAGGGCTGGTTTCTACCGAAGTGACAAGTAAAAAGGCGTTCTGTGCGTTTTTGCATTTTTTCATTAGTAAACTGTCAGTTGTCGCAGTGGTCTAAGCCAGGATTTAATGAACCTAATTCTATAGTAACGAAAAAACCCGCCAAATGTAGTCTAAATATTGTTTTATAATGCTGACGCGCCCTCCGATTTTTTTTATAAAGCGCTTTGTTTGTTTTAGTAATATTCCCGCCTGTTTTGTAATACTCCTCCTGTTTTAGTAATATTTTCAACTGCATTTTAAAGCCATATTCCCGCAAACATTAAGTTAGGACTGGCCCTTACGCAAACAATAACATTCGCTCTTCCTTCTGTAATTCACTGAGTGATAGATACACTGAAAAAATATCACTAATTATAAGTTTGTTTAGAGGTTTTTGTCGTTTGCCAGTAACCAGAGTTTCTAAAAAAATTGAGGTATTCTTTTTGACCAGCGTGGCTGAAAACTCAAGATCTTTGCCTTATTTACTATTTAAGGAAACCAATAGTTTCAGGAAATTACCGGATTGACCAACTGTCTAAAAATCATAATCAAAGAAATGTTGCTGACACTATTTTTTTAACCGCTTTTTTCATTCCTTCGAGTCGATTTGCTTATTGATATACTTCTTTGCGTCAGGTCTAAACAATAAAATAAAAATAGAATCGAATATACCCGAAAAGTTTTAATTGGTCTATTTATTATTTACTCGTCTTTTTACAAAAAAGTGTTTTTTAGTATCCCACTTTTAAAGAACACATAAAGCAGACAAAAAATTGGTAGTGTGCAAATATTTGAATTTTTGGAAAACGTTAAAATTGTGGTATCGCAACCACCGTTTTGCGATTGACAACCAGGTTTGATTGAAAACCTGTGCTAGGGGGAAATAGAAAAACGTTTGGATTGGTTGGGGAAAAATTTAAGAGTTTTCGCATGTGATTTAAACAAAAACTTTACACTTCTCTGCTATCAGTTCGTTCAAAATAACCATATGATAAAATTTGTTTTATATGTTTTTTTGCGGTAACAATGCTGTTTTATTGCTTGCAATTAAAATACTAATATTTGGGGTGCTGGATGCTGAAATTTTAAGAAAGTTATTAAAAAACAATGCCATGTAAATCAATACATTAATTGTAATAACAACTATAATCTAGTAAAATGAAAATTTTTGCCACACCAAAGTCCGAATTTATTTTTAAGATTAAGTTGATGCAACAAAATTTTATGAAGGAAATATTACCAAAATATAATAAAAGAAAAATGAGACATTTAAAACAAAGCGTTTGAAAAAAATTATTGTTTAAATGGTACCTTGCACGAAGAGGTACTACTTAAATAGTGCTTTTGCACTATTGTTAGCATTCTAATAGGATCCGATTTAAATGATGATTATTTAAATAGAATCCCATTTGAAAAGTATCATGAGTCCAGAAGTACCATTAAAATAACATTTTTTCTTGCAAGGCGTGATTTTAATAATGTTGTGGCAAGCTTTTCCAATAGGTGAACCCACACTAAAAATTTTAAAACATAACATTAAAACAAAAAACAATTCCTGATAAAAATGGGTGTAAAAGTAATAATACCAATATGCGGAAGAGGTACACGAGTAAAAAAAAATTAATAAAAAATTAAACTCAAAAATAGGTTCTTGTTATTGTTACGCGTCAAAACTTATTAACTATTACCTTGTGTTTAAAACAAATATGCATGAAATTATTAAAGTGTCAGTCAATTAATTTTCTATAGCCTTATTGAGCCGGCTACGAGTGCCTAAACCCAAACCGCCCAAAATGCTATATCAAAACTGTTGCTGGAAAAGAATTTTGGTTAAAGCCCCACCCTCTTGATTTCATTTTTCTGCAAAAAAATGGAGACTAGAGAGTGCGTGATAAATTTACACGGCGTCGCGCTGAGACAACGTCGACTAACCTGCTTCTTGAGCAGGTAGCATGGAGATTAAGATTTCGTAGTTGATTAGGTCCTTTTTCCCAGCAAGCGTTTACCAAACTACAATTACGGCAGCGGAATAAGTAAAAGACGGGTTTGCGTTATTGCGGCATTTTTAGAAAGCTAAGAAAATTTGCTAGCAACACTTTACTCCGTTAATTGTTTAGCAGTTAAAATGCGTTAGCAATCTGTTCTTTTTAAAATTTACTGTGTGTCGATTCTTGTTTTAAACTGTGCAAGAGCACTGTGTCTGTACAACAACGATGGGTACTGGAACTAATTTTTGTCAGTGTATCTCGCCAGCGGAATGGTTGATCATAATTATATCTACGATTTCGATTTAATGATATTTATATTTTCATTGTGTATATTATCGCCCATTCTTTTGACAAAATATATTGTCGTTTTATATTTTTTTCACTGCTACTTTTTTAAGTATTAAACTTTTGTTTAAATTTTGGAATATAACAAAATGATTGTCAAAACAACTTCGACATA